>CAUYLG010040939.1:0-30739 GCA_963573385.1 Cacajao melanocephalus
CGACAAAATAGACTTTAACAGTAACAAAGACTAAAAGAAACAAAGAAGGATATTACATAATGGTAAAAGAATCAGTGCAACAACAGGAGTTAATGATCATAAATATATATGCACCCAATATAGGAGCACCCAGATACATAAGACAAGTTCTAAATGATTTATAAAGAGACTTGGACTCCCGCACAATAATGGCGGGAGATCTTGGCACCACATTGTTAATATTCGACGGACCAATGAGATAGAAAAATTAACAGGGAATTTAGACCTGGAATAAGTAAACTTAGTGAATATCTATAGAATTCTTCATCCCAGGTCTCTAGAACATACATTTTTCTCAGTATCATATTACACCTATTCTAAAAGTGACTATATAATTAGAAGTAAATCACTCTTCAGCATTTGCATAGCATTTCACAGACTTAAATGAAATATTGGTTGGCTGTTTATTATTTTCTTCCCTTATTCCTTCCTGTCTCTTTTGTTAAGTACAATTATCAGCATAAAAGAGGTTTTTAATAACTATTCCTAGATTGTATTCCAGCCTGGGCAATAGAGCAAGAATTCTGTTCTCTCTCTCACGTTTGTTCTTTCTTCTTCTTTCTTTCTCTCATAAAAATAAATAAATATAGATATATAAATAATTTTAAAAAAAAAAAAGCTTTAGAGAGCTGGGTGTGGTGGCTCACGCCTGTAATCCCAACAGTTTGGGAGGCAGAGGCAGGTGGATCATGAAGTCAGGAGATTGAGACCATCCTTGCTTAACCCAGTGAATCCCCTGTCTCTACTAAAAATACAAAAACTTAGGCAGGTGTGGTGGCACATGCCTATAGTCCCAGCCACTTGGGAGGCTGATGCAGGAGAATAGCTTGAACCCAGGAGGCGGAGGTTACAATGAGCCCAGATTGTGCCACTGCACTCCAGCCTAGGTGACAGAGCGAGACTCCGTCGGGGGTGGGGGGAAGCTTTAGAGCAAGAATGAGAGGAAGGAAAGTATATTTGGAAGAGGGCCAAGCAGACTACTTCAGAGATTGAGTGCACTGTTTGACCTTTGATTTCGGGTTTTACATGTTGGCATGCTTCCAGGGTCTTGCGTATCTTCTTCCCTGATTCTTCTTTTGAGGTAGGCTGCCTGCATGTGTAGTGACTTGCCCACATTTGGAAGAGGTGGTGTGCATAGTGTTTCACGGAGTTGTACGCATGCTTACTAGAGGCGTTCTTCCCTTACCAGTCCAAATGTTCCTAGATGGTCATTTGCCAGTTAAACTCCACCCTTTTGCCTCTTAGAGTACATGCGTGAGCACACTTGCCCAACTCCTGAGATCTTATCCGGAAACTGCTGATCACCGATTTAAGGTGTTTCTGTTTATTGGGAGGCTGCCTTTCCCTGGCACAACTGCAACCAGTTATTATTTTAGAGAGGCAGTTTGACAAGTACCTGACCATCACCTGATGGTTGTCGACATTTCTGGTGGAAGGGGGAGCCTCTCCTGCCTGCTTATTTCTGTCTAGATACCTACTGTAACAATAATAGCAATGATATCAACTATGAATTACATGTATTGAATATTTATTATGTGCCAGGTATTTTACCTCTGCTATCTCAAACCTCAAAGAATCCTCATTTAACAGATTTTAAAACCAATACTTAGAAAGGATATCTAACTTGTCCATATCTAGCAAGTGATAGCATAGGGATTTAAACCAAGGCAGTCTGATTCCAAAGCCAACATGCTTAAGCAAGCTGCTACACATAGCAAAACAAAGATTTATGCATAAAAGAGTAAGAGTGGCAGGTAGATTTTGCTGGAGCTAAGCTCAAAGATATAAACAAGGCATCAAAATAAAATAATGATTATTGGTCCTGCAAAGAAAAATAAGGAAAAATGAATTAACAATCTGTTGGACCAGTACTAAGTGAAATTCAAAGGTGCCTTAATTCTTTATGAAAACATTCTCCAAAACTCAAGATTGATACAGGAGGAAGGCATAAACCACAATTAACCAGTGCATGGGAAAGGCAAAGGTAAGGATTGTAGGGAAGTTGTAACTTTGCCTCTGAAAATTTAAGTCTAAGTCTGCTGAAATGATTTGACAATTGTGAAAATAAATATAATTTAAAAGCTGTTGTAACCCCCAAAACACGTTAAGCCTTAAGATAGATGTGACTGTGATCTGAATCACATATGGTTACAACTTGTGTGGTTACAACTTCTGTTTCTCAGATTATATATTAACTCACTTTCTTATTTCTTTTGTTCTTTACAGTGACTAGAGAATATTAAATGATATCAGAGACACAAACCTCTGCCTTTTAACGACCCTTGTTATAGATTAACTTCTCCTTTGTTGTCCTGCTTTGCTTAGACCAGATGACAGAAAACCCAAGACTATTATGCCCTCTGTAAAAATTGTTAAATGTACCCTTCCCAAAAGGAAACACCATCTGTAACCAATCACATTGCTGTAATTATGCTCTAGCCTTGTATGTAAAATATAATCCTGCTAAAACTCATCTGTCTCTGCCTATCTAAATGAAACCTTAACTTTCCTACTTCTGAATGTTGATTCCATCCCTTAGGAGCTGGTATTTCCAGGAAGGCTATCCTCAAATTCTGCAGTTGAATAAACTGTCTTTAAATTAGATTCTGACTCTTTTGATTATTTTAGGTTGGCACAATAGACAGATTATCGGAGAAAAACAAAACTTATTGCATGCATCGGCATTGGGGCCATGCACAAAGTATGAGACTCAAAGAAATCTCATACTTCTTTGAGAGTCCTGAAGTGTTAATACCATACGGAAAGGAATAGAGGCTTGGAACATGGAGACCAGTGGGAGGTAGAGGGGAGGAATTGCATGTCAAGCAAAAGCCATCTTGTTATGCAGATGAAATCTTTCAGGTAGCAGCTCTCAGAAAGATTAAAAAATAGCCTATAGTAAAAAGTTTCTCTGTTAGAGCTTCAAAAGTGTCATTTAGTCTCTTTTTCCTAAGTTAATCTTTCCTAGATCAAGACAATGTAGATAAGAGGGTCTCAGAGAAATCCTGTTCACATCTACTATTTACTTCACTAATGTAGATCTTTCCTCTACAGATATAAATCTCTCCAACAAAAGGACAACTCTTCAGAACTATTCCTGTGTCTGCATCCCCTCTCAATACCGATCTCAAAATATACCCAAAAAAAGTATATTTTGGGGTGAGATACTCTACTTTCCTTCAGAGTGAACATATTTTAAGAGTTTACTTGTAAGTCATGGACATAAACGTGGAAATTAAATAGACACGGGGGACTCCAAAAGGGAGGAGGGTAGGAGTGAGGGTGAGGATTGAAAAATTACCTGTGAGGTACAATGTTTACTATTTGGGTAATGGGTACACTAGAAGGCCAATCCCCAACAGTAGGCAATATACCCATGTAACAAACATAAATATGTACCCCCCGAATTTAAAATAAACTAAAAAGTTTTAAAAAAGAGTTTACTTATAAGTGATTTAAATTCATTGAGCATATCTTAATAAAACTAAATCAACTCCCATAATAAATAATTATAAAAAGAAAAGGAATATAAAAACCTAAATGAATCAAAAAAAGATTGACATAGAGATTTGCATGGAAAATGGAGGTGATGGAATCATGTGGTTCAATACTATATTGGCTTCAATGGGTCATTAATATTCATTTTTCTGTTCAAATTTACATTTTTCTCTTTTCTATAATTGTTATGGGGGCAATTACATTTTTTATATTTGCTGAGCCATGAATCAGATATCCAATGAGACCCTCAGTAGTCTGATGCAAGAAAAGAATTATCTGGCCTTTTGAGGAGTAGAGAGTAGAATGGATCTGACTGAAAATGACTCAAGATTCTACTACATCTGGTCTATATTGGGATGGGGGTTTTAGAACCCTTTAGAATTGAAATACCATCTTCTTGGAGAATTTCATTTCCAAGTTTCGTGACTACATTTAAATATTAAATTTATAAATAGATGGATAGGTGGAAAAGTAGATAAGTAGCTTTCTCAGAGAACTTGTGAGTATGCAATGTAAACTATGATGGGAGAAACTTCGTGTAATCACAAAGAATGAATTAAACTCAAAATTTTATCCAAAATAATATACTTTTGAGATTCCATCAATAAATTATTTGCCCAAGTTACATAAGCCAAATGTAATATTCTATGTCTGTAAGACATTTCATGGCTTGTAATTTTGTATGTAAAAACAACTCTTTAATTAACTCTCTTATTCTCTAAGTTGGTTCAATTTTTCTAAAATTTCTTATATGGCCATTCGACACAGCATGATTGCTGCATGTAATATAATACGACAAGATTGGCCATTAACTTGTTCTCTAAAATACCTTTAAGTAACTGAGTTAATACAATATTTAGAATTGAGCAATCAGGTGAGAAATCTCGCTCTTAACTGTAGCAACTGCTGAGCACATAGATTACAGCAGTCTCCCTTCAGCTTTTTATTCATGAGCCTTCAGTGGCAATTTATTCCTCCAGGAATCAAGTGCTCCAAATCAAACAAATATTTTAAAGACAATGTTTTCTTCTTTAGAAAACACATTTTAAAATTCTTCTGCTTGCTTTTTCTTCCTGTATCTATGAAAATGTTCATACCACTCAGTCTCCGTTAACTGCTCAAGTGTGAAGTTTATTCAGAACTTTAAAATTAATGTAGTGAATGTATGTTCTTTATTTCAGAAGAGGATTTCATAAATGTTGGTCTTTTAAACCTCAATTTTTCCTTATCTAGGCAAAGTGAAAAGGTAGGATCCACTGTTAATGACATTTCTCTAAGCATAACTTAAAGAATCAATGTGTTTTACCAATAGATCATCAATATTTGTATCTACCAGACATTATATAGCATTTACAACACAATTTCCTGAGTAGTTTTTTTTTTTTTTTTTTTTTTTTTTTTTTTTGAGACAGAGTCTTGCTTTGTCACCCAGGCTGGAGTGCGGTGGCACAATCTCAGCTCACTACAACCTCCACCTCCCTGGTTCAAGCAATTCTTCTGCCTCAGCCTCTTGAGTAGCTGGCATTACAGGCATGTGCCACCATGCCCAGCTAAATTTTGTATTTTTAGTAGAGACAGGGTTTCAACATGTTGGTCAGGCTGGTCTCGAACTCTTGACCTCGTGATCCACCCGCCTCAGCCTCCCAAAATGCTGAGATTACAGGCATGAGCCACCGCACAGGCCCTACTTATTTATTCTTTAAATAGTCTTATGCCAATCCTTCTACTAAGTGCTGGAGATACAAATATGTATTACACATACTCTGTCCGTAGAAAAGTGAGATGGAGTCAGTTAGGTCAGATCTCTTTCATTGTAATAATGTTCTCAGCTAAAATTTTTGCAAAGGCATTTTTACCAACTGCTATTAAGCCCATCCAATGACCGCTTTTTCAGATATTGTATTTTTTTCAGACATTGTATTTTTTCTCTTTAGAAGTTTCACCCACTTCATTTTATGTCATCCATTTCTCTTCTTATTGTGTTCCTATTTAAAAAAATTTTTTTGAACATATTTAGAATACCTCTAAAGAAATATTTAATGTCAGTTGTTAATTTCATCATCTCTGTCATTTTTGTGCCTATTTCTTTTGAGTAATTTTTCTTGTGGCAATGTTCACAATTTCTTCTTGGGTATACTAATTTTTTATTTCTTCTTAAAAAAAATGGGGATACATGTGCAGAACATACAAGTTTGTTACATAGGTATTTGTGAGCCATGGTGATTTGCTGAACCTATTGACCCATGCTCTAAGTTCCCTCCACTCACCCCCAAACCCCCAATAGGCCCTGGTATGTAATGTGATGGTCCCCTCTCTGTGTCCATGTGTTCTCAGTGTTCAACTCCCACTTATGAGTAAGAACATGCAGTGTTTGGTTTTCTGTTCCTGTGTTAGTTTGCTGAGGATGATGACTTCTAGCTTCATCTGTGTCCCTGCAAAAGACATTATCTCATTTGTTTTTATGGTTGCATAGTATTCCATGGTACATATATATGTATATATATACCACATTTTCTTTATCCAGTCTATCATTGATGGGGATTTGGGTTCGTTCCATGTCTTTGCTATTGTAAATAGTGCTGCAATAAACATACATATGCATGTGTCTTTATAGTAGAATGATTTCTATTCCTTTGGATATATACCCAGCATTGGAATTGCTGGGTCAAATGTCTGGTTCTAGATCCTTGAGGAATTGCCATACTGTCTTCCACAATGGTTGAACTAATTTACATTCTCACCAACGGGTAAAAGTATTCCTATTTCTCCACAGCCTCATTACCATTTATTATTGCCTGACTTTTTAATAATGACCATTCTGACTGGCATCAGATGGTATCTCATTGTGGTTTCAATTTGCATTTCTCTGATGATCACTGATGTTGAGCTTTTTATCATATGTTTATTGGTCACATAAATGTCTTCTTTTGAGAAGTATCTGTTAATATCCCTTCCCCACTTTTTGATGATTTTTTTTTCTTATAAGTATATTTAAGTTCCTTGTAAATTCTGGATATTAGGGTCTAGTAACTTTTGATTAGGTGACAGATATTGTGTATTTTACATTGTTGGGGACTAGACTTTGGTCTGGCAGGCAATATATTTAATTAATCCTTTAGAAGTTTGTTTTTCAGCTTTGAAGAGAGGGTATTAAAATACTCATTCTCAATGGAAGTTCCACAAGAGAATTAAATCCTAATGTCTAAGGCAACATTGTAGGTAATGAATTAATTTCTCTGTAACATATTTAGAATGGTATGATACCAACCTTGAGAGAATTAAGAAAATACTTATTATGTTTCATACAACCTCAGTTTAAAAAGACTGACAATTTAGGCACACTAATACGGTATAACCCCTTTGACATCTCCCCTAAAGGCCAGGTGTTCAAAAAGACTCTTCATTCTAGCTGACCAAAACTCAAATGTCTCCTGGCCCTGTATGAATTCCGGAAACTTTTCAACTTACAGCTTTCCAGTTTTTTTTGTTTGTTTTTTTGTTTTGTTTTGTTTTTTGCCTGACCTCAAGGAGTTTCTTTTACATATGCACAGCTTAGTATTTAGCAACAAACTCTATGGGATTCCTATACAGATTTTTGGCATTCTTTCTCCATGCAATTTCAAATTCTTTGTTCTTTTGTTCACAAATTCCATATGCATCAATCTTCCTATACACTTGTCTCTCTGTCTGTTTAACTCAATGATACCACTGTGCTCTGACCGAGATAACTATCCCTGCACTGTAGCCCAGAAAGTGCCTGAAAGCAGAAAGCTGGGATCACTGTAGGCTTAGCTTATTTGCTTTCCTTCTTTCAGAACTGTGTCAACTGCTTAATCAATATCCAAAAATCGTTGCTGCATATGTAGTCCAGTTTTCTAGTTGTTTGTGGAACGATGGTAAGTCTAGTTCCAGAGTGAAAGTTTCATCTTTGACTTTAAATTATACTTGATGGGGTGCCAAACAGGATTTAGTCAAAGACTGCCATTGTTATATTTTTATTTCAGATCACCATAGCAGTTCTGTAGAAGAAAATTGTGAGAAAGATTAGACTGGTGAAAGAGAGAAGCTCCACAATTATTAAGAAGGTAAAATTATGAGGACTAGATGACTTTTTGAATATAAAATATGAGGAGAAAAAGGAGTCAGAGATAGCTTTAAGAATCAAGTTTGGGTGTCTGAGCGTTAAAAATGTGCATATGAAGAAGATCGAATATTGTGGCCATTTTGGTGTTGTCCATGTCGCCCTCAATACATCTTTGGATCACCCAAATAGAAATAACTTATGAAGAGTTGAGTATAGAAACTTGAGTTTCAAGTTTGTATATTTTGGGAAGGATCTTGGGTGAAGAGATAAAATCAAGAGTAAGCAGCATATAAATATTAGTTGAAACTATAGAGTAAATAGTATTATTCAGGAAGAATATATAGAATAATAAGAGCTGGTGGCTCATACCTATAATCCTGGCACTTTGGGAGGCCAAGGTGAGTGGATTGCCTGAGGTCAGGAGTTCGAGACCATCCTGGCCAACATGGTGAAACCCCATCTCTACTAAAAATACAACAATTAGCCAGCTTTGGTGGCAGGCACCTGTAATCCCAGCTACTCGGGAAACTGTGGCAGGAGAATTGCTTGATCCTGGGAGGCGGAGGTTGCAGTGAGCCAAGATCACGCCATTGCACTCCAGCCTGTACAACAGAGCGAGACTCCACCTCAAAAAAATAAAAAGTAAAGTAAAATAGGTCTAACATTTAAGGCACAATAGGATAAAATGAAGTGAGATGAGTAAGTCCTGAGAAATGAAGGGAGCCAGGAGATTGTAGAGTTGTATAATCAAGGTAGTGAGGACTCTCAAAACGAGGGGTTAAATTATGACTTCAAATACAATAGGAAATTCCAGGAAAATAAAGGTTGAAAGAATGGTCACTGGGTTAGGCAATTAAGAGGAAACTAATAGCCTTTTACCCCCTTAGTAGGTGAGGATTGTTGTAAGCCAAATGGCAGCAGGTAGAGAAAAAGAAAGAATAAATAGCAAGCACAGATTACATTTAAAGGACTAAAGATGAAGAGGATTGACTAAATTGAAGCTAAAGAAAGATATGGGTCAAGAGTATGTGCCTTCTAGTATATGTGACTTGAATTCTAGTAAGCTGAAGAGAACTTAAAAGTACAAGAAAGAGGGAAAAGTAAATGGATTAAGGTTCCAGAAGAAAGAGGCCGAGATAAAATCAAGAACACAGAGGGATTGTTAAGCCTTAATTCAAAGTCTTGACCCCCATTAGTATCAGAAGAAAGAACATATAGGAATAAGTATCCAAGGCCACAAAAAAGGCTAGCTCTGAGCAAGAGTTCCTGCGTGGTCTGCAGAGCAATGGCAGGCCCTGATCTGAAGGTGGCACGCCAGAGTTTAGGGAGGGAGAGCAAGGGTGTTAGACACTGAGTATCGAGGCCTTATTCTGGGATGTGACCCTCATCCACAATCTTTAACAGTGACAAAGACCCTGGTTAGGAACTGTTACCAAAGTGATTTTTCATATAACATCAAGAGCATTTACATGAGAAGAGATAAAAAATGAGGATGTTGATGATAATGATGATGATTTAAATAGACACTCTAATGTACCCCACCAGGTACTCCCTTCAGGATTGTATTCTCCTGGCTTCTGGGAGTATTGTTGATTGACAGCCCTCAGTTGCCATCCCTCTCAGCAAATTAATCTGAGCTGAAGAGAGCTGCCTTCCCCAAGATCATGATTCTCTCCTGGCTACAGTCTGCACCCAATGACTGGTCAATTCTAGGTTATAGAATTCAGCCTCCTTGTCCCAACTTGTGACAAAATTGAAGATGCATCTTAACTTCAGAGTTCCCTAAAGGGTCAGCTGAGGCTAAAGGAAGATACTGTCAACTTCCTTCCCTTCCTCCACAGATGGAGTAATCACGTAAAATACAGGACACCCAGTTAAATTTGAATTTCAGATAATTATGTCCCAAATAGTGTATATTAAAAATTACTCATTGTTTACCAGAAATTTAAATTTAACTGACTGTCCTGTATTATTATTTGATAATGTGACAACTCTATCTGCAGGTTTAATTCTGAGCATACTCTTGTATTAGTCTGTTCTTGCACTGCTATAAAGAAATACCTGAGACTGGGTAATTTAGAAATAAAAGAGGTTTAATTGGCTCATGATTCCACAGGCTGTGTACAAGAAGCATGGCTGAAGAGGCCTCAGGAAACTTGCAATCATGATGGAAAGCAAAAGGAAGCAAGCATGTCTTCACATGGCCAGAGTAGGAGGAAGGGGTGGAGGAGGGAAGGTGCTACACACTTTTAAACAACTAGATCTCCTGAGAAATCTGTCAGGAGAACAGCAACAAAAGGATGGTGCTAAACCATTCTTGAAGGATCCACTCCTATGATTCAATCACCTCCCACCAGTCCCCACCTCTAACATTGAGGATTATAATTCAACATGAGATTTGGGCAGGGACATGGATCCAAACCATATCAGCTCCCTAGTAAACTTCCCTCATGTTAATCTCCATCTCAGAATTGGCCTCCCAGGGAATCCAACCTACAACAATTACTAAAATCTGGAACTTAATCAGCTGCTGGTTGGCTGGCAATGAGGAACCCTTTTCTAAGAATGTTGGGAGTATGAACAGTTCCGAACACAAAGTAACAGCATAGCAGCATAAATACTAACCTCTGACTGGCGATAAACTGGGATTACATACATTCCTTCCACATACAAGTGGAAGGAATCACACAAACATGTGGAATTCATCTAGAGTTTGAGAAATGTTAAGGAAATAATACGATTATAATGACAATGGAATTGGATGGCTGCTGCTGGAGATCATGCTTTAAAAAATGATTTAAAAATAGCTGAGGGTGATTAAATAGCAATTAAAGACTAAGGGTAAAAGGAGGATTTCAAGGACATCAAGGAGATACTTGGTGACAAGTTGACACCTTCTAACCTGGAAAAGCAGTGATTTTGCCTACTATATGCATATTAAGATATAGGTTGCCATGCCTTTTTTTTTTCTTTTTTGAAATGGAGTCTTACTCTGTCACCCAGCCTAGAGTGCACAATCTCAGCTCACTGCAACCTTCACCTTCAGGTTGAAGCAATTCTCCTACCTCAGCCTCCTCCTGAGTAGCTGGGATTACAGGCATGTGACACCATGCCCAGCTAATTTTGGCATTTTTAGTAAAGATGGGGTTTCACCATGTTGGTCAGGCTGGTCTTGAACTCCTGGCCTCAGATGATCCGCCTGCCTTGGCCTCCCAAAGTGCTGGAATCAGAGGGATAAGCCACTGCACCCGGCTGCCATTCCTTTCCATAGGGCCTTAGACTATACCATTATGCAAAAGTTTAAAGAGTTGTTTCCTCTATCAACATGGAATCTCACACAAAGTCACATCAGACCAGTGGAGGCACAGCACTAGACACATGAGCTTGAGATTCTGTGATCCTCTCACATACAGCATTACCCAGAATCTGCCAGCCTGCTAAAGCAAAGAAAAGCCTACTTAAGAAGGTATAGCTAAGACACCAGCTCAAAGACAATACCCTACAAGAATGGGCCACTGTTCTCCAGAATGCAATATACATGTACACATACACATACATATGCACACATATACATAGATAATGGCTCTGTGTCCTCAAAAAGTAAATGCATGGCTCTAAAAACCAAGAGATAGAAGAAGAGATCATCTCACGTATATCACTCCCCGTGAACCACACAGGGAATTTTTGTTTCCTGCCTCACAATGCTGGGCTCTGCAAGTTGAGAAGTCTTGACTAGCAAAGAAGGAATGCTACTACTAGGGAAAACAGCAAGAACCCCCATGAACCTTAATCTATGGCTGTCAGTCTAGCACTTTGGCCTTTACATAACAAGGAAGTAGCAGACCAGAAAAATCACCTGGTTGGTAGAGGTAATTGAAATTGATCATCAGGAGGTGGTAAAGCTACTAATATACAACCGAGGCAGGGAGAAACATATCTGACACATAAGTGAGCCACTTAGTGTCACTTGTTATTCCCTTGCCCAATTTTGATGGTAAATGGATAAATATGGAAGCCATGGCCTGAAAAGGGCATAAAGACCAGGAATAGCACACTCCCTAAAAAGTACTATGACAGGATAATACAGAAGGAGCATAAAAAATAAGAAGACAAGAATATTAGATGAAAGTCATGCAGAAGTCAAAACAGGCTTTTCTCTAAACTCAGAGTATATATATATATATATATATATATATATATATTTCTCTTATATTAAATATATATATATATATATATATTTCTCTTATAACTGTCAACAAAAAGAGTCAAACTGTGTAAAATATTTGAAAAGTTTTATTCTGAGCCAAATATGAGTGACCATGGCTTGTGACATGCCCTCAGGAGGTCCTGAGAACATAAGCCCAAGGTGGTCATGGCACAGCTTGATTTTACACATTTTAGAGAGGCATTAGGGGTACAGGGAGAATTCCAGGCTATAGGTAAATTTAAACATTTTCTAATTTAAACAATTAGTTGAGTTTGTCTAAAGTCCTGGGATCAGTAGAAAGGGAATGTTCAGGTTAAGATGAAAGATTGTGGCGACCACGGTTCTTTTGAAGTCTTATAGTGGCTGCCCTTAGAGACAACAGATGACAAATGTTTCCTATTCAGATTTTTAAGAGGTGCTAGACTTACAGTTAAATGCTCCCTCTCTCTTTTTTTTTTTTTTTTTTTTTTTTTTTTTAGACAGAGTCTTGTTCTGTAGCTCAGGCTGGAGTGCAGTGGCACAATCTCAGCTCACTGCAGCCTCCACCACCCGGGTTACAGCAACTCTCCTGCCTCAGCCTCCTGAATAGCTGGGGTTACAGGTGCGCACCAGCATGCCCAGCTAATTTTTGTATTTTCAGTAGAGACAGGGTTTCACCATGTTGGCCAGGCTGGTCTCCAACTCCTAACCTCAGGTGATCTGACCGCCTCAGCCTTCCAAAGTGTTGGGATTACAGGTGTGAGGATTGGGAAGCCCTGGAAGAAAAAGACCTAGCCATTGTAATAGAGATTCTTTACAGATGTAAATTTTCCCACGCAAAGGACAGCTTTGCAGGGCCATTTCAAGATCCAGCAAATAAACATGTTTTGGGGTAAAGTATTTTGATTTTTTTTCTTGTCTCATAAAAATGTTATGCCAGAGTCAGGTTGGGAAGTAAGTCATGACATATAGAGTTAAATAAAACTCATCTCATGAGAATTTATGGTTTGTAGAGCATGACTCTCCAAACTCCTTAAATAAGAATTTGGGCAAGACAAAAAAAAATCAGCACTTAGTCCTCATAACCTTCTTCCAATTTCCTGAGGATTATGATCTATTATCATTGAAAAAAAGATTATGTTATAAAGAGTGCAAATTAGTATTCATTGCAAATTTACTGTGTCAGACAGTTTTCCTATATTATTTCATTTTAATATTCATTAAAAATCCTGTAAATTAAGTCTTAATCGCCACAGATTAGGAAATTGGGTTTTAAGAAATGAAAATGGAAAGATTTTCACTACAATACGTCCACATAGATAATTAACAGGACCTATGAGCTTCAGACAAATAGAATAAAACCACGGATATTGAGAATAAAACTGAGGTCTGGCACAATGGCTCACATATGTAATCCCAGAGATTTGGGAGGCTGAAGTGGGAGGATCACTTGAGGCCAAGTGTTCAAAACCAGCTTGGGCAATATTGCAAGACGCTATCACTGAAAAATCATTAAAAATAAAAACAAGGAAACAGAGCTGAGATGACCAAATATAAATACTCAAAAGTAGCACTGTGCAATATAACTTTCCAAGATGATGGGAAATGTTTAGTATCTGTGCTGTCCAATATTCTATATATTTGTCCTGTTCAATACTGTAGCAACTAGCCACAAGAAGCTATTGAGCAATTAAAATGTGGCCAATGCAAATGATGAATTAAATTTCTAATTTTATTTAACTTTAATTATTTAAATTTGAATTAAATTACCACTTGTATTAGATGATACAACTCTACAACATCCCTGGAATTTTTTTTGTCCCTTTAATAAAATATACCCAGAGGTTAAGATGGTAATTACAAGAAAAGCAATGCAACTCTGAATTTCCAGAACAAGAATTCTGGTATCCCAATCACACTTTTTCTTCTCCCTCAAGTAATGACAAAATTGGATACATTGCATGCCAAGCTATAATTCTTAAATAGAGCAAATGTATTATAGACTTTGATGAAAGACTTTTAGCAGCCAGAGACACCCTATTGCACAGAAGCACTCAGAGCTACTTTTCATTTTTCAGTCTGAGTAAATTCTTTCTTTTTCAAAAAATGTAGTGATATGTTAATGTAAACAGCTGGTTTCTATTTTTTGTTTGTGTGCCCGTTTTTGTTTAGAGAGGCTGGTGTTTTGTTTTTCACAGTCAAACTCATTTTTAGATGTCTTCAGTTTATGGTCTACTGTGTGTGCAACCTCCTCCAGGGACTTAGACCAAAAACATTTTTCTGATTAGGTTGCTCATCATTATTATCTGAGCTTCCAATTAAGTATCATCTGGCAATCTGGCAATTTCATGAAACATTATAGCAGGCTGTATTTCGATTTTTGCCTTTTATCTTTTAATGCTAATTAAGGAGAATCTATTTTGAGTCCACTGCTGAATTAAGACCTCCAAATATTTCTTAAGATTTGACACCTTGCCAAATCTACAAAACCTAAATTCTGCTTAAAAGGATTTTTTAAATTGAGTCCTATGACAGGCCATTTACCAAATTGAGTATATTTAACTAATTTTCTGGCTGCTCTCATTCAATCTAATGGGTCACACTGAAATCCTTAAATTCTGCCCATTTTACAACCCCCACAAATATTCCAGAGTTAACACTATTTTTCTTCATGGGAAGCATGAGGTAAGAAAAAATACACCACATAGAATGTTAACAATGTACATAACCCTATCACCACACAAATATTCACTTGTCTCACCTGCTTCTTTGCTGAGATATAGAAGGACATACCAATTTTCAAAGCTTGGAGTAGACTAGGTATAATAAACCTCTGTCACATAAACGAGCCAAACTTTCACTGTAAAGTTACTGTGACTTTCAAGAAACTGGCTAGAATCTGGAGGCCACATAAAAAGAATCTACAAAATTAGTTAACTCTCTGAAGTCAGCAAGCCTGGGTTTTTATATTGATTCTGTTGTTGAACATTAGAAAATTATTATTATTATTATTATTATTATTACTGTTATTGAGACAGAGTCTTGCTCTGTCACCCAGGCTGGAGAGCAATGCCGCTATCTCTGCTCACTGCAACCTCCGCCTTCTGGGTTCAAGCAATTCTTCTGCCTCAGCCTCCTGAGTAGCTCAGACTACAGGCATGTACCACCATACCCAGCTAATTTTTTGTATTTCTGGTGGAGACAGAGTTTCACTGTGTTAGCCAGGATGGTCTCGATCTTCTGACCTCATGATCCACCTGCCTCGACCTCCCAAAGTGCTGGGATTGCAGGCATAAGCGAGCCACCATGCCCAGCCAGAAAATTATTTAATATATCCATACCTCTGTTTCTTCATCTGTAGAGTGGAAATAATAATTATAGTACCTTCTTCATAATGTTGCTTTAATAGTTAAATGAGTTAATACTTTCAAAGCACTTCAAATAGTGTCTGGCATGCAAGCAAACCAGCATAAATTTACCTAAGTATGATAGAATCATGGTATATAGTTACTAAACAGAACTTTAGATGTTGTTCACTTTCTGTGTAAATTTAACACTTGTATGATGTTAGAAATACTTTTTATACACAACTTTGGGATTTTAGTATTTAAATTCTGGAAATAGCAAGAAAATTTTAAATATTCATTTACAACTTGTTATAAGCATAATTTATATTGTGACAGTTCTGACACTGACATAAATATGAACTTACTGTTTCCAATGGAAACTATGCCTGCAATTCTCATATGATAACAGTTATGGGCAGTGATGTACCTACAGATACCATCCTTTTTATTTTGAGCAAATTTGCTTATTTGAGCAATATTACTTTATCGCCTCTATTTTAGATATTCTGCTAAGTATGGGCAAAAAATATTAGTGAAATTGCTTTTACAGTATTTACTCTAGCAGAGGATAAGACATTAAAGTCACACAAATGTGAAACTTCAACTGATACATATGAATTTGAACATATTTATTTAGGAATTTGACCTAGTCAGGAATTTTCCCTAAAGAAGATAATAAGACTGAGTCCTAAAAGGTGAGAGGAAAGTAACTAAACAGATGAAAGAAAATCATTCCTAGGAGAATAGCATGAGCAAATTCTCATGGAATGGAGTGAAGAGAGTAAGGTGAATGAACTCTTTAACAAAGCTGTCTAGTAAGTAGAGAGTAGATCATACAGAGATTATAAGGCCATGTTAAGGAGTTTTGCCCACATTCTATGACCAATGAAAAGCCATTGAAGGATTCAAACCAAGATATGGAGAAGAGAAAAACATGATCCCATTTACTTTTAGATGATCAGCAAAGCTACAATTAAAAGATAAATTGAGGCCGGGCGCGGTGGCTCATGCCTATAATCCCAGCACTTTGGGAGGCCGAATCAGGAGGCGGGTGAATCACGAGGTCAAGAGATCGAGACCATCCTGGTCAACATGGTGAAACCCCGTCTCTACTAAAAAAATACAAAAATTAGCTGGGCATGGTGGTGCACGCCTGTACTCCCAGCTACTTGGGAGGCTGAGGCAGGAGAATCGCTTGAACCCAGGAGGCGGAGGTTGCGGTGAGCCGAGACCGTGCCATTGCACTCCAGCCTGGGAAACAAAAGCAAAACTCCGTCTCAAAAAAAAAAGAAAAAAGATAAATTGATAGAGAAGTCAAAGTTAACCATTAAATAAATCAGTTGGGAATCTATTTCAACATGGTGCTTCATCTAACAGATGAGTGGTGGAGATGGAGAGAAGTATAAATTCAAGAGCTACTTAGGTATCTAGATGATTTGCCAGATGTGGAAAATGAGAAAGAAGGAGACATCAAAGATGATTTTTAAGTTCCTGACTTGTATAATTGAACTAGATTTGGGAAAAGAGGACCATTAACCATTTTCTTGGACATGTTGCATTTGAAATGCCTTTAAAATATTCAAGTGAATATATCAAGTTGGCAGCAGGAAAATTTCTGATTATAAACATAATAAAGTCACAAATACCAGACTATTCCTCCCACGGTAAATGACTGTAAAATTGGACAACACATATAGCAATATTGTCAGACATTAGTCAAAAGGCAGCACAGAACTCTGATCCCTCAGAAAAAGGAAACACACAAAGTAAGCCCCATAATTAGCCTGAATTTCTACATGGGAAATCTTTCCAGATTATAACGCAGGGAGGCAAGTTAAGCTGAGCACAGCAGTATCATTGAGCTGAGGTAGCAGATATCAATGTTTGGAGTTGCTAAGAAGGCTGAAGTATGTGGAACTGGCTACTGTAGAAAAGGAAGTTATGCAGACCTCACAAATCTATATAGGGGTTCTCTTACTACTTTGGCTAAATCCTAAAGCTGTGCATGTACATGATGAGACTCAGGAAGATGGCAGAGAACAACTGCTAGGTTTTTGTGAAATAAAATGTATATTCTTGTGGTTTCAAACTGCTAGAAGAAACAGAAATTCTGACCAGCCACCATGGAAAGACCTCACTAAACACCCCAGGCACTCAGTTGAGACCTCTTACAAAGGCTATAGCTTAGAAGCAGAACTACTCTAGCTGTAGAAGATCTACCCTAGATCTTCTTAATAAAGTTGATATAGTTTTAAAACAGGTTTCAAAGAATTATGATGATCCACCAGTAAATTACCTGCCTGCTAGCTCAAAATCCAAAACTTTTAAAGAAAAAAAAGTCAGACTTTTATAAGTATGTTTTACAATATCTAGCATATAATCAAAAATTACTAGATGTGAAGAAATAAGACCATAGCAGCAGAGGCTACTTCCCAACTCTATTAATAGAGTTGGGTCTCTTTAAGATATCTCATCAGCTAAAACGAAGCCCCAGTGGTAAATAAAAATAACGAAAGAACAATGCACCCAAGACAAAGAAAAAAAGTAACAATAAGCATAAAAAGAAGAAGATAAAGAACAAATAGTACATCAAAACTACTAGATCAGACAGATAGCATCCAAAAACAAAGAAGCTATGATTTAACTACATTAAGGAAGATTTATGTGAGTCAAAAAGAACTAGATATTTTTATTTAAAAATTAAATAGTTTAATTGAAATAAAGAACGGCCACTATTGAGAACCGAAATAGTGTCTTTAAAGATCCAGAAGAAGACATATCTCAAAAGAAAAAATATATATATGGAGAAGGTAATCATAAGGAAAAAGGAAAAAATAGATCTAGAATATCTAATAAATAAATTATGAAATTTTAGGGAAAAAGTAACAAAGAAAAAAGAAATTATAATAAAAAAATTTCTGGTTTTGAAAAAAGTTTTGAATCTATACATTTAAGGTTCTTACTGAGGTTCAGGAAGATTTTACAAGACACACACCAGGGCATACATTGTAACAGTGGAATTTCAAGGTGTAGTAGGATGAATAATGACCCACAAAGATGGCAATTCCTAATCCCTGCCACCCATGAATGTTAGTTTGACTAGGAAAGTCTGTAGGTGTGATTAAATTGGGGAGCTTGATGTAGGATTATCCTGGATTATCTGAATGGGGCCTAAATGCCATCATAAATGTGTATTAGAGAGTATCAGATAGTTACTACACACAGACAGAAGAAAAGGCCGTGTGACCACAGAGACAGAGATTGGAGTGATGTCCAGTCTCAAGGAATGCCAGCAGCCATCAGAGCCTGGAAAACAAGATTTATTCTGAATGTTCTTCATAGCTCATCTATTTTAATGATCCCCTAAACATTTAAAGCAAATGTCTGTAGCATATTCAGGAGCTGGAAGAGACAAAGGGTGGAATCTCCCCTACAGCCTCTAGAGGGAGCGCAGCTCTGCCAACACGTTGATTTCAGCCCAGTGATACAGGTTGCAGACTTCTATTCTCTAGAACTGTAAGAGAATAAATTTTATTTTATTTTTTTGTTTAAGGCACCCTATTTGTGATAATTTATTACAGCAAACATAGAAAACTAATACAGAAGAGTAAAAAGAAAATTAAAAGTTTTCATGGAACGAAAACAAGTTGCTCAAGATTGAAAACAAGAAATGAAAAAATATAATTCTATAAGAATGAAGAAAACAGGAGAGTAGAGAACAAATAAGAGCTGTCAAAATTATCATAAAATATATGAAACATGACCAGGCACGGTGGCTGACGCCTGTAATCCTAGCACTTTGGGGAGGCCGAGGCGGGCGGATCACAAGGTCAGGAGTTCGAGACTAGCCTGGCCAACATAGCGAAACCCCATCTCTACTAAAAATACAAAAATTATCTGGGCATGGTGACAAGTACCTGTGATCCCAGCTACTTGGGAGACTGAGGCAGGAAAATAGCTTGAACCGGGAGGCAGAAGTTATAGTGAGCCTAGATCGTGCCACTGCACTCCAGTCTGGGTGGCAAAGCAAGACTCCTTCTCAAAAAAAAGATATGAAACACAATCATGGTACAATGCACATGCAGTATAGTGTTCAAAATACTCTAAAGGCTGATAGTGAAAACCAACATAATAAAACTACATTGAGAGGCAGTAGGAAAGGGAAGTCATGTAAGTAAGATAAATCCTTAACTATAATAACAGAAGCCAACAGATATCTAAAATTAATAAAATAAAAGCTAGCAGCAGAAGCAGATTCTTTAGAAATAGTGGAAATTATACAAATACAAAGAAATACATACCGCTCCCCTTGAAGGGGCAGGATCTGAGGTAGAGAGGAGTGGGTAGAAAGCTGTTGTGTTTGCTGTAATTTTGTAAACTGATTTTTACTTATATATATGTATTGGATTGATTAAAATTCAAACATAAGAACACAACTACCACAAATAACAATAAGCTACTGTCTTCTGGTTTGTCACAGTAGTTGAGGCCTCTCTTCTCTTTCTTGATTCTAGGGGTAAATGAGCCAATGGGGTATTAGCTCATTGGGACAGCCTTAGGAGATGGGAACCAGCAAGATCCTGATGCTGCTCTGACAGACAGAAGTCTCTGGAAAGGCAGTAGGGAAAATGCCTCGAAGCTCTGTTCACCAACTGGGCTGCTACAGTTGGTATTACCCATCCATCAGAATGGACCTTTCTCCAAGTGTTCCATGACTGGAAAGATATCGATCCAGGCTCCTCATAGTCTAGGAGGAACCACGCTGGAGCTGCCCAAGCTCTATTCCCAGGGATAGAATACTCTATCACTGAGGTTTTTCTGCTCTGAAGCCAAAAGTGGAAGAATGAAGCCTGGAAAACTACTCATTCTTAGCTTTTCCTATTATGGGCTTTTGCCCACTAAATAGGATGTTTTTGTTTGTTTGTTCAAGTGCCCAATATTACAGGGGGTATTGATTTACTTAAACTAGGCAAGTAGACTAAAGTGGAGTATAATAAATGATGGTTAATCAATAAAGTCAGCCTTCAGAAGCTATTCTGCAACACTCTAGAGTAACTGTTTGCTATTCACAAAGTCTCACTGGAGAGTTTCTTCAGCTTCTGACCATCACAACCTGCCTGGCATCTTCTCAGATCCCTCTTACAGCTATCATTCTGTCAGTCTTTTAAACATGGCCATTCAAACCCAGTCCATGGACCTGCAGAGAAACAAATACCAAACCACCGGCTTTATTCTCAGTTCCTTCTCTTTCAAATGCAACATGCACATTACATACAAATACACACACACACATACACACACAAACACACATACACATCAGTTAGTACAAATAAATATTAGGGGAGAGGTGTTTTCTGCATTACTGCTTTTGGAGTTCAGCTCAATGAATTAAAATATACGTAGCAGGAGGAAATGAGAAATAGAGAGACAAAGAAGTGCCTTGTCAAGTACAGTAACAAACATACATAGGGCTTATTATGTGTCAGGCACTTGGGACCTATAAATCACCTATATTAACTCATTTAATTATCACAATTACATGAGATAATTGTTTTCATAATATTCATTTAAAGACATAGAAATGCAGAGATAAAAATTTAACTTGCCCAAGGTTGCACATGTAGTAAGTAACAGAAGAGGGATCTGAACTCAGGCAATCTGGCTCTAGAGTCTGTGTTCTTTTCCACAATACAATATTGCCACTCAAGCCATGTTTAGGTTCTTAATGTGACAGACTATGCGTGTTTGGTTTCTCTCTAGTGGTTCCTGGCACAACGTGAATACCATTGGCTCACAAATAAAAGTGTCTAATGAAATCTGCTCAGGGGCATGGATGATTTCTATAACATCAAGCTACCTTGAAGATGTTCAAGGATTGGTGTCACCCAGTGTGATGTCATTATCAAGGACAAGAATATTGTTACAGTTAGCTCGTGATGCTGCTTCTCCTTTTCTATAAAAATACAAGTTAATCTAAGGACCTACAGACTTTTCTTTGCCTGGTTTCCCAGTGGAATCATCAAATTCTGACTCAAGGGCAAGTTTTGGTTGAAAAATACAGTTATAGCTTTGTGGAGTTAGGAAAATGATAACTTTTCTTGACTTGTTGACTACGAGAATATGAGAAGTGAAAAAGTAAGGTGAATCTGAGATTACACGCTCAGGGAAGATGGTACAGTGTTCATGACTAAGCCTGACAAGAAACCGGGGAAGATGGGAGAACCTGTAAACAGAGATGAGTAAGTCTGCTTTAGCTATATTGAGACTGTCAACAAAGACATCTGTTAGCTTAGTAGCTATGTGTCCTATCAGTCAAGTATTTATTGACTGCTTCTCACTAAGATGCTCAGTGGTAAACATTCCATGAAGACAATCACATTATATAAATATCATCAAACATGTTGGAGAGATTTCCAGCTAACCTCTTCTGAGTACATCTGAGCAGTTCATTAAAATCCGGAGAAACATCCAGATCTAAAACTCCAGTCATTTTAAATCTTTCCAAAGTGAGATACTCAATAAAAGATCAACATAAAATATGTTTTCTACTATTTTGATAAATCAACAGTGCTGTGTTTTTCACAACCATCTGAATCTAGCCAGGATTTTAATGCAGCAGTTTGAGCAAACTTGGGAGTAACACTTTATTTCATTTGCTTGAGAATGAACATTGATTTCCTACATAGAAGTTTCCTAGTTCATTTCATTATTTCTAAGTAATCAAGAGTATCATTTTTAACTAGACCATCTTTCTTTTTCATAGTCTACTCTAAACTCTCTTTGGAATGCAAAGATTTAATTTCTATTAGTAAGGAAACAATCGTTTGTATTTTCTATACATAAATGAAAAAAATTTAATAAAGTCTCAAATATTGCTAATATTATAATAAGTTAATGTCTCCATTTATAGAATAATTTACAGCATATACTGCAGTTACATACTTTATGCACTAAGGTATTGATTTTCAAACTGCTTTTCCAATGCCCTGAGTTCTAGGGTACTGAGCCTTGTTGGGTGAGAAAAAGGAGAGAACTAAGTGGCCAAAAAAATTGGACTGTGATGCCACCAGCATTATTCTAATCAATTTTTAAATTTATTCATAAATTGCATCTTTACATATGATATTATTTGGCAAAAATACTTTCTGGCTAAAAATATATAAACCACCACTAATGGAATTTTGTTGTAAAAAAAAAAAATTGAAAACTCATTTCCAGTCTTCACTCTTTACAAAAGATTCTTATATTTAGTCATTTGCAATATGCTTCAATTATTCTTAGCTAATGATTTATGTAATGTAATATTAAGTAAAATCTCAACTGTAATCAAGAATGACAAAATATTTGAGCCACAATTTAAGATAATACCCTCTCAATCTGAAAAAAAAGCTAAATATTTAGATACTTTTTTCTAAAGTGAGTATATTACCTTTCACAATAATTATCAAAATTGGGGGGAAGTTCTGTTTTTTAACACCTATCAACAATCGTTCTTAGTTACTTGCACTTAAATTGACTATTTCTCTCTAAAATACTCTACTATCTCCACTAGTTTATTTTTCTATTCTTCCACATGAAGAGGAATAAAATTATATAATATGCCTGAAGTTCAATGACAATTTAATTTTACATTAATTCATTTGCAGTATTCCTAAATTTATTTGAAGTGTCATGTTATCATACAGAAAAATTTTCCACCTTTATAATGAAAACTATTTCAATAATTTTATTGATTTTTCACAATCTATTTCAAGTTATATAGGTAAGAAATATTCAAAATCTCATAATACAATTTCCTCATAAATGTGTATGACCAAGTAGAAAGTGTATATATACATGAGAATCATTCTGTGCAAACTTATAGATTCCTTATTATATTTACTAGCTCCTTAAATTAAGATAAACTAGTAAATTCATATTACTGAATGAAAGTTTGAAATTATTTTACCTAATACATTTGTTTATTATTTAGCATAAACTGAAGGCCCTACAAAGAGAAATTATGTCCTATTTAATAGTAATATTGTAACCAAAACAAAGTCTTCTATCTAAAGCCCTTGCAATGACATCATCCACAATAGTATAAACACATAGGCATATATGTATAAAAAGGAATTGTAGCTGCATGTCTAGATAGGCTTCCTTGAATCCCTCCCCAAGAAATTAATTAACTAAAACATATAGTACAATTCTATTTACATGTTTTTACAAGATTCTAAAAATAAGTTGTCATTAACATTTAAATTAAAAAAATAGCAAGCATTAAGATAGTAAATGGCATATAGGAACTAAGGTTGCTTATGCCATGCAAAATTTCCCATTTGTGGAAGGTCTTTCAGCTGGGACAAAATGAAGAGAGAGGCATACATCTTCTTGGCTTCCCTTTGTGACTAGCTAAACAAGGCACTAGCTCTTTCCTGTGGCACTTCTGGCTCTCTTAACTTTCCCAGGGTTTTGGTTACAGGAGTCATTCCTCTTCTTTTATTTTCTTATATTTTATTTTAGAGATAAGTTAACCCTATGTTGCCCAGGCTAGCTTCGAACTCCTGGGCTCAAGAGATCCTCCTGAATCAGCCTACTGAATAGCTGGGACTACAGGCATATGCCACTGCAACCAGCTTTGTTATGTAGGAGTCATTTCTAACTTTCAGAAAGTGTGCATCTGCATCATGGGTGCATTCTCATCTGTATACCTGACTTTCCCATTTCATCCCAACACCTGTGAGAAAAATTTTCTTTGTATGATACCCATTTTGGTCACTCTGTAACAGCTATATATTTTCCCAATTTAAATAAATATGTTGTCTGGGCACAGTGGCTCACACCTGTAATCCCAGCATTTTGGGAGGCCAAGATGGATGGAGTACTTGAGGTCAGGAGTTCGAGACCAGCCTGGCCAATATGGTGTACCCCGCCTCTACTAAAAATACAAAAATTAGCCAGGTATAGTGGCACATGCCTGTAATTCCAGCTAATCGGGAAGCTGAGGCAGGAGAACCCCTTGAACCTGGGGGGCAAAAGTTGCAGTGAGCCAAAGTTGTGCCACTGCACTCCAGCCTGGGCAACACAGCGAGACTCGGTCTCAAAAAATTAATTAATTAATTAATATATTTAGATTTATGTGTGTTTCTGTTACCATAGCAGGATAGAATTTTTTCAACAGACAAGGGGACAATTAGAATGTCTAATTTAGCAAATAGACAAGATAGCATACACAAACTTCACCTAGGGCTGGGGGTGGAAGACGTAAGGCATAATCACTTAGAGACCAGTAAGGAAAGACACCATCTTCAAAAGCAAACAAAAGTGATGTTTAATCTGAAAAATATGTGTTCACAATTGAAGAAAACATGTATTTTCAAAGACATTAGAGACTAGTGTTTAACTTTTGAACACCTCAAAAAACAGAAAATCATTCAGAGGTATTCAAAAGCTTGTTTGACTACCCATCAGGAGTTAATGACTGAACTTGAATAAAGAAGTAAAAATGTTAATGAGTAATAATTATCAATCTTTGTGAGCACGTGGTGAAAATGCCACATTTATATAGCTACCTGGTAGTGTATAAATTAGTACACTTTATAAAAAACAAAACTGTTATTATGAAATATTTCCTATATACAACATAATTTATATATTGCATATATAATATTTAGTGTAATAAAATATTGTATCTACCAAAACAAGTGGGCTACATGATGCATATTTTTGAATGAAATATCCCTTCTGTACACTATTTAAAGCAACAGAAAAAAATCTTGTTCCTATTACCAAGTCATATGCAAGACCATAGAAAATAATGCCAATCTAAAATTGAGTAAGAATCAGTGTATAAAGTGAAATCCCTATAAGGAACTCGTTGGGAATTAAAGTGCATATGTCTACCTAAACCATAGTCTATACGTGGTCAATACGTTGACCAATTTTCTGTTGTTTAAAGCTAAAAGCTAATTATGATGCAAAGCAGTGATATGTTTATCATAACCCAATAATTAACACTTGTCTTCCAAAAAGAATTTTTAATTACATAAACTTCAGTAAATATGTTTCTAAATAAGTTCGAAAGCAAATATGAGCAACATTTCATTATTTATCTCATTTAATTTTTTAAAAATTCTTTTCATCTCTAGGAACCCACATTTATGAGATCCCAGAGTAGAATTTAAAATTTAAAATCGAAGAATTTAAAATTAATCTGTCTTTTAAGTCACCCAAGGACAGCCACTCTATCTACCTTATCTTTGTGTTTCCAGCACTAGGGCAAAAAAGCATTTCTTGAATAAATGAATAAACCTAATCTAGCCCTTTTATTAGCAGCTGAGGAAACGGAAACCTAAATAGGTCATTTATATATATGTTCTCTCCTCTTTCAGTAAGAACAACAAAAAGGTTGCTAAAATAAATCTCTACTCAGTATGAATGTTTCATTAATGTGGTTTATTCATGTCAATGCTTTATCAGCTACATGTACATTTTTAGTATTTGCTCTAGTAATTTAGTTTAAAATTGACAAGTACACCCAACTATATCTAGGTTCTTTCAGCTTACACTGGTAATTTTTGCTTCTAATTAAAAGAGTTGGCTAAACACATAAAAGAGAGAACAACAAGAAGTAATCCAAGTATTCAATCAGTTTTGGATTTATATATATATACAGAGAGAGAGAGAATATATATTTGATTCTCTCTCTTTTTTATACATATAAATAAAATAATCAGATTAGATAATATGTGCTCTAATGTCTCTTAATGAAACTGTAGGGAGAACAGATTATTTCTCAATTCTAACATCATCTTCCACGTGATGGAATTATTAGCTTCACACTCTTGTCCCTCTCTCTCTCCTCACTCAGTCCTAGGAGAGATGAGTTACCCAACAATATGATGAGTTTGGAAGATTCAAACCCTCTGAGAAGAAAATTTAATTTTCTATCATATAAAACATAAAAAAGGGAACAATAAGACATTATCCAAGTAAAATATTCAATCAGCTTTGGATTTATGACTTTACCTTAAATAAAACTTTTCTTTAGGGCTTAATATGAGAGACACTTGGATCTAATCATATAGCTTAAGTAATTCCACATAGTATAGGCCTTTGGATAAAGGTTAAAAGCTAAGAAATTTTATGACATTGAAAGTTAGGTTGTAGTAAGACTCTGTTACTTTAATTTGTACTACTTATTGCATATTATGTACTATTTGTTTACTATTCATTGAACAAAAACATATACATTAAAGAAGAAATACATTTAATGTTGATTATTTCCAGACCCTTTTCCTATTAAATCTTGAAACTTTTACCTAAATAATATTATCTACCAACCAGAATTGCCTGCCCTCACTGGAGTTTATAATCAAAGGGGACAAAAACACATGGAAAAAACATAATTAAAATGTAATTTTAAAGTGCTGTGATAGCTCTATATATGCAATGTTTTTAGAGCAAATACTATAAATGATTAATTCTGCCTAAAAAGATCTTAGATGACCTTTTAGAGGAATGATTTTGAGCCAGGCTTTAGAGAATGTAGAGGAAGTTACCAGATGAAGAAAGGTGAGAAGAATAAAACTCAGAGCCTAAAAAAAACATTCACAATTATACAGAAAAGTGAAACAACCAGCAAGTATAAAAAACATCCAGAGATTTTTATGTGACTACAAGAGAATATGAAGACGGGGGAGATTATTGTTATGATCCTCGAGAGAGTGACTGGAGTCACATTACACGGACTTTCTGCATCATGATAAAGAGTTTCAACTTCATCTTCTAGGTAATGGGAAGTAATTTTTAAGCAGGGGAGAAATATATAATTTTATTTATACATTAAAATAGAATCAATGGAATAATGAAGAGACTGAAGGCAGAAAAACCATAACAAGGCTATTTCAACTGGTCAAATGAGATGACACAAGCAGAACCAGAAAGAATGCAGAGCAGAGAATAGATTCCAGATATCCTTGAATAATACGTGCTAAAGGACTTGATAATTGATTAATTATGGACCACAAAGGAAAGAGATGAATCAAAATGTCAAAGATACTGCATGTTCTCACTCATATGTGGGAGCTGAAACATTTGATCCCATGGTGGTAGAGAGTAGAAAGAGAGACAACAGGGACTGGGAAGTGTCTAGGTGGAGAAGGGGAGAGGATGAAGAGAAGTGGGTTAAAGGATACAAGCATACAATGAGATAGAAGAAATTAATTCTGTTTTACAGAAGAGTAGAGTAAATAAACATTTAAAAAAAGTATTATACTCAGGTTATGGACACCCTGACTTGATTAGTATGCATTATATACATGTAACAAAATTTTACACACACTTCAGAAGTTTGTTAAAAAAAAAAAAGTCTAGAGTGGACAACTGAATGGATGCTAACAATTTTAATCAAATAGACAGAAGTACATTAAAAAGAAAGAATCCAGAGAATGTGTAAGATGCTATAATAATTATTTGACAATTGAAATTTGAAAACTCAGCAATTGACTTATTTGATTTTTATTCACTGCTTAAATTAATCAGATGAAAAATTTACTGATCAGATGAGAAATTTACTGATCAGATGAGAAAATTACTGATCAGATGAGAAAATTACTTTCTCATGACTAAGTAAAGCTATGGGGCCATATCAAGAACCTGCTCAATATTCTGCTCTTGGCAACTCCGTTAAGACATATTTTGATGTAGACATATTTGAAGTAGATAAAAGATCAGATGTATATACTGTAACTTCTCTTAATGAAACTGTAGGGAGAACAGATTATTTCCCAATTCTAACATCATCTTCCATGTGGTGGAACACTTATTAGCTTCACACTCTTGTCCCTCTCTCCCTCCTCACTCAGTCCTAGGAGAGATGAGTTACCCAACAATATGATGAGTTTGGAAGATGTGTTAGTTCAAACCCTCAGAGAAGGAAATCTAAGATGGGATTAAACATTCAAGAGGTTCTTTGGGGAAAATGCCTGTGAAGGATGAGGAGAACAGAGCCAAGGAAAAAGAGATGTAAGTCTGGTGCTTATTTGATAGAATTGCGTAAGAAGAGTCTCAGGTTGTAGCCTCTTATTTCCAAGAGAGGATTGACAAGGCCAATGTGGGACCTGAAGACAAGGGTACCCATTAGACGAGTCTGCAGGAATGGGCTAGCACAGTCCCTAAGCAGTGCTCAGCCACTGACTGGGAGTAGCCCACAAGTAGCATAGCCTCTGAGCAATTGCAGAGTTGGATCCAGAGGGGCAGAAATTAGGGCAGTCAGTCAGTTATGCTCCCTGCTGCCGAAGACGTAAGCAGTGAATTTTCCTGGCTGCCACAGGAGAAATGGCATGTGTTACCTGGCTGCTGCTTCTCTCCTTTGGCAGCTGAACTCCTTTCAAAAGATTATGCTTTTTACTGCTCCAAGTAAATATATATAAGATTTACTCTTATAAAGGTGGGTAAAGAGGTCAGCATGTTTTTGAGGAGGGAAATACCTAGTACATGAGGCCAAGGTCTTCGTAACTGAAATAAGAATTGAATTTGGAGAACAGACTTAGCACCAAGAGGATCTTCCAGGGTAGTCGTGATATATGGCTTCAGTTTTGAGTTTAGTGATGTATAGAAATTTATATCAGGCTTATCTAGAAGCTTGCAATTGTGCAATTTTGTTTTGTTTTGTTTTGTTCCTGTCTTGAAAGGCTTTAAGTTTTAGGCTCCATAGTATTTTTTAATTTGGTAGTAACCACAGCCTATGGAAGCTCTTTCTTCAGGGATGGTAACACATACACCAAGACTAAACTGGATGATCACCATAAGATATGTGGGGTGCGAGCTTCATCAAATGGTTGATCTATAGCAGACTTGGGCTGATTTAGGACACAAGATACTCAGCTTCGACCACTCAGGTGCAGCTTGCTAAGCAGGTGTGGCTGAGGCAAAGATTCAAATATAAGAAACAGTCTTTTTATATATAGGCCTGTTAAACATTAGGAGACAGAACATTTGCTGCTATTATGTAGAAAGGATTTAGCAATGCTGAATCTGAGTTTTACATGTGCTACATCGTTACTTGTAAGATTCTAGGTTTACATTATCAGTATCAGACACAGGTGAACAGTACAAAAGAGACATGCAAAAATAAGAGGCTCTGAATATGGGATGGGAGAGGGTGTTCTCAAATAAGTTCTGCTCTCTGGAGCTTCCACCATTAAAAATTTCTAAACTTTGAAAAATAGCAGCAGTGTCTCAAATGCCGCAGTCTGGGAGAGGAGACAGCTCAACAAGGTGAATTGTTTCCCCCAATACATGCTAAAATTAACCTCTTGCTGATTCCTCCTCAGTGAGTTTACACATTTTGGACAACCAACATAAACTGGCTAGTATTATAGGTAAACCAAGAAAATTTTCTCAGCCTGAGCTCCTTCACCCAAATACTATTGAGCCTATGCTATGGTCTTTGGGAACAATATTTAATTAGACTAGATCCTAGGTCCTAGATTCTGAGAACATTATTTACCTTGCATTCTAGGACTGAAGGTTGACTCATTTCAAAATATGTTGGGTATGGGCTTAGGGCTGTGATCATCTGATGTGCCGTATTTATCATTTGGACTCTTTAAAGTGTAGCTCACCAATCATTGGGCATTAAGCTAACATAACTTCTGAGGGTCTGTAGGAGCAACACCCGTTTCAGTAACAGATAGCCTAGGGATGCAGCTTTTAAAAGAACTCCAACCTTACCAAGCACTTAGAGCCCTTCCAGCTGAGACTGAGCAGAATATTAAGCTAAAAAGAGTGGATTTCTTTAGCATCTTACAACATAAAGGCAAGAGAATTTGATTTTTGGACTTTATTTCTCTGAAGAACTTCTGATAGGCCATTTTGGATATGTAGCTGGACATATTTGGGATGTCAAGTAACATACAAGTAAACTTCAGCCTTGGGTACGTGGTGGTCTTGGAGGAGTCAATTTAATTGCTTATCATTATGACCTATTGTAAGCCTCTGTATGTAAAATCCATAGGGCCTACCAGTGGTCCCAGTAGGTACTCAAAGGAGCAATAACTAGTATTTTCAGAGCAGCCTCAAAGAAATGGAGGAAAGGTCATTCTGAGAGGCTGCTGCTCCCCTTTCCCAGGACACGTTCATACCTTTGGTTGACCAAAGGTTTAACAGTGAAGCACAATGGATTAAGAGAGCAAAAGAAATTTTGATGGTGACAGATGTTTACTGCCCACTCCTGATGTTTTCTTCGATGCAGAGGGAATCCCATTAGTAAAATATTCTTGGATCTTTCCACCCACGCATTCATCAATGCCTTGAGTCACTCATGACCGGTGAGTCTGGAAGGGGAAACTGGGTATGCAAAGCCCTGTCTGCTCTTTCAATTTTCTTTTTTCTTTTTCTTTTTTTTTGAGGCAGAGTCTTACTCTGTCGCCCAGGATGGAGTGCAGTGGTGGGATCTCAGCTCACTGCAACCTCTGCCTCCAGGGTTCAAGAGATTCTCATGCCTCAGCCTCCCAAGTAGCTGGGATTAGAGGGATCTGCCACCATGCCTAGCTAATTTTTGAATTTTTAGTACAGATGGAGTTTCACCATGTTGGCCAG
>CAUYLG010040940.1:0-32934 GCA_963573385.1 Cacajao melanocephalus
GACTGAAGAGTACCTGAGGTAAAGAGAAAGAACTATGTGAAGAACCCAAAGTACTCCTAAGAAAATCAAGGAAAGTCAACATAGCTAATAATCGGCATGTGGGTGAAATATCACTGAGATGAGGTAAGGGGAGGAGGGGGAGACCCTGATCATGCAGTTTGTTCTTAGGAAAATGAGAAGTCACTGAGAGTGTAACAAGGATAATCTTTTTGAAACAATTCTCGATACTGTTCCCATCATTGATTTTATTTTATTTTATTTTTTTGACATATTGGCTCCAGGGAATGGAAGAGCAAATTGTAAACTCAGAAAACTGAAAGTAGAAGTAGTCATTCCCATTGCCAGAAGGGAGCTGGGCAGGCAAAGACAGAAAGTGGAAAAAGCTTTCCCATTGGTTCTCCCCCTCATTTTTGCTCAGTCAACAACATCATAATTCTAGCAGTGGAAACAACCACATAATTTTTCAGTAGTTTTAGAACAAGGGTGTTTGTTTCTCACCTTCCTAGCTGTATATTAGGACAATTTAAAAGTTCCCTGAGAGGGAATGCCAGTGCAACCCAGGTGGCATGTAAAGCAGGAGCATAAACAGCTGAGAAAGGGAGAATTGCCAATATTCCACAGGGTTTGTGATTTTCCTTTAAGCTTTGAGAAGGTCGTGGAAGATAATTGGGATGTGATCTGGCTTGTGCCTCACACCAAGCTCTAAGCAGTTAAGTAAAAGGGTCCCACAGAGAAAGGGAAAGAAGCGCAGCAAGGCCTCTGACAGTATCTGCAGTGCCATGAGGCTGCAGAGAAGGTGCCCAGCTGGGTGTCTGAAGGCACTGAATGCTCCCATAGCAAAGCAGTATCCTACCTAGCCAGACCAGGTAAGAACCAGACCAGGTAAGAACCAGACGGGGTAAGGGCATTTATAAGAGCCAGATAAAGTGAAAACCATGCCACAGGTTTCCTTAGCAATAGACATCAGCAGCCGTTGCCAGTTAGTGTAAGAGATTTTTACATTGGGGCCCAGGAGATTTCACAAAAACTTTCAAAAAATTAATGTCAGAGGAGTGAATAATGCGATCTCTACAGAGTGTGTAGTACAAGAAAAAGGGTTGGGTGCAGTGGCTCACGCCTGTAATCCCATCAGTTCGGCAGGCTGAAGTGGGCAGATCACATAAGGCCAGGAGTCAACAACCCATCTCTACTAAAAATACAAAAAAATTAGTCAAGTGTGGTGACTCATGCCTGTAATCCAAGCATCTTGGGAGGCTGAGGCAGGAGAATACTTGAGCTGGGAGGTCGAGGTTGCAGTGAGCCAAGAACCCACCATTGCACTGCAGGCTGAGTAACAGAAGAAGACTCTGTCTCAAAATTAAAAAAAAAAAAAGAAAAGAAAAGGAGGCGTAGGACAAAACTGTGAGTTTTGAAGGAAGGGTTCCAAAAGAAGTTAATATTCTGAGTAAGGAATGTTTGACTGTATTGACTGAAAATTTCTGTTGGACTTGAAACTGGAAGACCTTAGTGACCTAAATAAAAATAGATTTTGTGAAGAGAAGAACTGAAAGGTGAGTGAAGAGGCTGCTGAGTAAATGAGAGTAAAAAATAGATGAGGAATAGAGGCAACAACTATAGGCCTTTCGAGAAATTCTACAGTGAATGGGAGAGAAAGCAGGTGATTCTTGTAAAGGAAATAGAGTGAGAGAAGGTTGGTTTTTGTTTGTTAAATCATTTCTTTGTTTTAAGGAAGAGTCCTGAGCATATTTAGTTGTATGAGGGAAGGAACCAGAACACAGAGAGAGTAGATAATATGCTCTATAGACCCCCAAAAAGAGCATGAAAGGCCTTGTGGCCTCCATTTTACAAAGAGGAAAACTAAGATTTAGTGGTTTGCTGAAGGTCAGGAACTGTGGATGTATTTGGACAAGAAGAAAGCCTTTTTTGTTCATATGTTTTAATTCTTTTAATGTATTTAATATCCTCATTTGCATTAGGACACTGTTGGATGTCGACATTGGTTAGATGACCTATAACATTTCATATTTTTTGTGAGATGAGTTGGAGATTGCTTGTTGTTTGTATACAGAAAATGGGAAGAAATTTGATACCTTCCCATGAGTCGTCAGATGGGTTCTCTATTTACTTGGCTCAGGTTATTTCTGTTTACTTGGTTCAGTTTAATTGCAGCTTAATACACCTGCTGGAAATATCACCAATGAACCACAGCTGAAAAGTTTAGGTGAGAAGGCAGTGAAAATTGCCATCTCTAGTCTTGATTCCAGTCTTCACTAGATCATATGGAGAGAAAATGATTTCTGAAAAACTGAATTCATTCTAACTTGTATTAGATTATCTGGCAGTTTTGTTTTGGACTGCTAAAAACACTTTTTTTTTCTGTAAAATCCAGATATCTCCCTATCTCAGCCAACTTATATATTTTACTATTGATTTTTTTCATTCCTGTTGAATTCTTATATTTGAAAATGCTTTGAAAAATAAAAAAGCACTATAAAAGATATTTATAGGATCATTTTTTTCCTATGTTTCAGAGCTCTGCTAGGTTGAGGTATTCCGTATACTCCAAATTATTTCATTAGTAGGAATCAGAGGAATTATCTTGAGAAATGAGATAGATTTCCGACATTTAAAATATCTGCCTAGACTGATGCTACTACAAATGCTGAGAAAATAATGAAGAAAATGATAGGTAGCACTTTGATCAGTGAAATATGTTTTAATCTTCTGGAAGGTCTCTCAAATGTCCAACATTTTCAGTAATTCCTAGTAATTTCTAAATGCCTGATCTCATAGAGATGAATAAAATTTTAAAAATTGACATAGTGAATAATCTCATTAAAATAAATTCCACAAAATATAAACCTTATACATCATTCTACAAGTATAAGAACACATAAACAATTTTAATGACTTACTCACATTCATGAATTATTACCAGATATATGTATATTTTAAATTTCCTTATGTATATTTTAAATTTCCTTATGTATATCTTGTCTCTAAACAAGATACCGTAAATTCTTAACTTAGTGTATCTATGTGTATACAGAAGGCGAGTGAGGGCCAGGTGCTGCTATCTTTTGGTTCTGCTTCCAATTTCCTCTCTACTCTGCTTTGTCCCCAAGAATCTGAGATGGTCCTCATCAATGCATTTCTTTGCCCTCTGTTTCTAGCTGGATTTGTTCAACAGGCTGCATCAACAGAAGATCAGAGGGAGAGAGAGAAGTGATGTAGCAGTATGTTTTTCCTTTTGCTGACTCCATGCCAGACTGAGGTCAGGTGATTTTGACTCTCTAGAAAAGACTATAACTTCTTTCAGGAGGCCCTGTTCCTGCAGCTGTTCTCTTCAGGTTCCAGTATTAATTGACATCCCTTTACCGGAGGCCCAGATGAAATACTTTTTCTCTTGCTAGTATTAGTTGCAATGTACTGCATTATCTATGGATGAGGTCTTTAAACCTTGGCCTACTTTGAAAATAATTCTTTTAATGAAATTTCCTCAAATTACCCCCACTTGAGTGTTCTGTTCCCTGGCTGAAACTATTAAAGAGTGCGGAATGGATTTCTCAGGGTACTGAGTTTTGAAGTAGTAACATTCAGTGGCAGCATCATTTCTTGCTTGCCTTGTTGCAATAATCTCTTATTGGTCTCCCTTCTTCTAACCTTGAACCATCAAAGTGCATCTTCAACACAGTTGCCAGAGTAATATTGTTAAAATGAAAGGAAGATCAGTTCATTTCTCTGCTCAAAGGTCTTAGAGGACTTTAAATACCCAAGATACCTCCATAGCCTTGGAGCCCTAACAATCTGCACCCACCTGGCTCCCTTACAGCTCTGTTCTGGTCTCCTCTGCCAGTAACCCCTTACCTGTTCCATTGCTCTGGACTCGGATGTTCCCTGAACACACCGGACATTCTACCTGTTAAGGATCTTAACACTTGCTTTTCCTGCTGTCTGGAATGCTCTTCCTTATGGCTTTTTTCTTCACTGACTTCAGATCTTTTCTAGGATTTTAGCTTCCAAATTAGTCCTTTCCTAAACACACTATTTTAGTGAAACCACATCCTGTCCTGGGCTCCTTTACACAGTTTTTATTTTATTTTTTCTCCAAAGTACTTATCGCCAACTAACATTTATTTTGTGCTATGTCTCTCTAAAAAATGTAAATTGCATAAAAATTAACTTCTGTTTGCTGCTATAATCTACATCTGCAGAACAGCAGCTAGCTCTTAGTAGGCACCTACTCTATACTGACTGAAAAAATGAAGGATTGGATGCATATGACTCACTAGAGTTCAGCAACGTTTTACTCATGTCACATTTACTTTAGCTGTAGTATGTTGCTGGTTAATATAATCAGTTATTTAATAAATTGCATTGACACTAATGTTTCTGTGCTGAAAATTTAATTACTTCCTGATATTTCCATCTTTTTAATGTATACAAATAGGCAAATTGCAAGTCTTAATTTACTCTTAAAACAATGTTCGTGAGTAACATAAGTAAAATGAATCAGTAAACTTGGATCTTTTAACTAGCTTTACTAGTAATTCACACTATATAACATAAGGCAAAGTCATTTTAATTTCTCTGCACTCCAATTTCCCCAGCTATAAAATTAGGGATAGGATTGGATGATTCCTAAGGTCCATTCTTCTGAAATTCTGAGAGGTGGTTACATAAAATGTCTTTCCAGTATGTTTATATATTTTAAAATGTCATCTAAAATTATAGTGTAATCAATGCTAAGTACCAAGAGTAAGTGACATCTGCAGGGAGCACACAGGCCTTCTTATCATTTGTCTTTTTATTTTCTTTGCTAACAATAGATCAGAAAGTCCCTTTCTGGAGGATAAAAACAGATAAAATTATCAGGAGACTAGTGATCACAGATAACACATGGAATGAAATGAAAGCATAATTTTGAGTTGACTGTTTCTCACTAATGTTTTAAGCAGATGAAGTATGTCTGAATTCCAGATATATTGCAATAAATATTTTTGTATTTATACATCTGGAAGTATACCGATGATCATCTCACAGATTTCCAAATTCAAAAAAATGACTTTACATTGATCTCAAATGAGTACTTTAAATTGAAATAAACCTTTTATATTTGACATACTTTTTGCTTGTAAAATTGATACTGGTCTCCCAGAAAATTCATGTAAAATTTATAGGAATCTCTAGATGGTGGTTCTTACCTATTTACGGATCTGAAAATAAGAAGCAACAAATTTCTGAATTTTCGTCAGCACCTGTATTGTGTCAACACAGCAAAAATCAGATGCTATTTATCATTTTTGAATTTTTGCCACCAGAAATGTCATTAATTTTAATGATAAAATCCTGTTATACATTGCATAGAGTTGACCTTTTGAGCTCTCAAAAAAAATGTATCATATAACCATAAGATGGTATTATCGTTACTTGGAAATGGAATAGATTTCTTATCTTTTCATAATAGTGTGAAGGACAAAAATGTATGTCTTTTGTAATTTTTTCTTTCTGCATATCAAGTGCAGTATTCATTTTGGAAATAAGTACTTGTATATTTACAGGCACATTTTATTTTAAACTATTGGAAAGTAAAAACAAATAAATACACACAATTGTTTACGTACCTCTAGCAGGCAGCTAGAAAGTGTTTTTATTATACTTACTGTTTTATCATCTCAATTATTTTCAATAAAATCTGAACTAAAATTATTACCTATTAATAAACTCAAGGCCATAAACATTTTTTCCCCCTACAAAATGTTTTTTTATCCTGCATCAATTTATCTTGATTATGAAAAAAATTCTCAGATGAGTAAAAAATGTAGTGTCTGCTTGTCAGACATTTGGACAGTGAAAAATTATTTTGTTTGGAAAACAGAAGAACTCATAATTTCTGGCTTCTTATAGCTTGATGATATTTGTTTCCATCATGCCTTTTACTTTTTGTACCATACATAGCAGAATGCTTTTCTGTGGGCTTCAAACATACGCTTAGAACAGGTATCGTTCAAAGAAAAGGCTCTCTACATGCATCACAATTTCTTCCTTGCTGTTGCCGTTTCATATACAGTTAGGTGATACATCCATCCTCATTAGGAACCACTCTTCTTTAAGCACAGACTATTCCCAACAATCAACCAAGCCAGTTCTTCTCTTGGATTTAAAATATCTTCACAACATTTATTCTCATTGCTTTGCTTTTTGTGGTCCCAAATTAATACAATCATTTTTAAAAGAATACTATATTCTGTATTTATTTGTGCCAATATAATGAAACAGGCTTCATGGGTGGCAGGATGCAAGTAATACACAATTCAACAATAAGAGAGGGCACTGCCAAGTACTAGATATAAAAATAAGTAGAACCCCCAAAGAGCAGCCCTTGAAGAGTATGTTTAATCATTGCTAGAGGTGCAAAGTATAACTACATTATATGACTAGTCCCCTACCATTTAATATTTATAAAGCACATTTCTACTTTTCATGAAGTTTAATATTTTGTGATTATCATTTCTACAATTCCACAAGAACCCCTCAAAGCATATTACAAGTTAAAAGTTATCCGATGTGGCAAGGGGTACATGTTTATATGACAGATTATGTGACAGAGAATATTGAAAGTAACTCACTGGGACATGGTGATATGGGTTGCATTCTGCTTCCTACCACTTACTACGTTTGTGACAGAGCAAGTTCCATGGTTTCTATGTTCTTTAGTTTTCATTCCTGGTAATGAAAGACATAGCTGTCCTATTCTACCTTTTATACTATTTTGGAGTTTATTGATAATGTGTGGGAGGATACTTTCAAAAGAGAAAATATTTTAAAAATATTACAGGTAAGCATCCTAAACTCTATATTCCTTGCTGCATACCAATGCAGAATCTACTTGGCCTATGAAATTGACTCTAACTTGCCCCTTTTCTTACTGTGGCAGCCATCTAGGCATAATTATGTTAAATTTATCTTTAAAAAATTAGCCTTTATCTCTGTAATTTGATCATTTTTGTTCTAAGAATTTACAAGTATGATTCTACCTCTAAGTCTTAGCCAGAATCACCTCCCCCCTTTAAGGTATTTTACAGTGGGGAGTCTTTTATTCATCATCTGAAACTGAGCTAAATGTTGATGCTATTTTTGGACATGAATACTGTATTTCCCACTATAAATTCTTCATCTTTCACTCCTAGTGGTTAAAATATGGACTTGGCAATGCCACTTTTGGGTATAAATCCAAAGGAAATGAAATTAGTATCTGAGAGATATCTTCACTCTCATGTTTGTATAGCACTGTTCACAATAGCTAAAATTTGGAGGCAACCTAAGTGTCCATCAACAGATGAATGAATAAAGAAAATCTGATACTTATCCACAATGGAGTGCCATTCAGCCATAAAAAAGAATGAGATTCTGTTATTCACAACAACACGGATGGAACTGCAGGTGATTATGCTAAGTGAAATAAGCCAGGCACAGAAAAACAAACATCATATGCTCTCATTTATTCATGAGATCTAAAAATCAAAACGATCAAACTCATGGAGATAGAGAGTAGAAGGATGGCTACCAGAAGCTGGGAAGAATAGTGTGTTGGGGGAATGGGGGCTCTGGCGGAGGTGGAGGTGGTTAATGGATACAAAAAAAAGTTAGAATAAATAAGATCTAGTTCTTACAAAAGTTAAAAACAGATTTACCATATGACCCAGCAGTCTCATTACTGGGTATATATCCAAAGGAAGATACATCAAATATTTATCTCGGTGCTATTCACAATAGCAAAGACATGAAATCAACCTAGGTGCCCATCAACAATGGACTGGATAAAGAAACTGTTATGTATCCAATCCACTGTTGATTGGATATCAACAAGAATATGTAGGATATCAACAAAGGATATATATGTGTGTGTGTGTGTATCCTATGTAATACTATGTAGCCATAAAGAAAAATGAAATTGGCTGGGCATGGTGGCTGACCTCTGTAATCCCCACACTTTGGGAGGCCAAGAAGGGCAGATCACCTGAGGTAAAGAGTTCAAGACCAGCCTGGCCAAGATGGTGAAACCTTGTATCTACTAAGAATACAAAAAAATCACTAGGCGTCGTGGCACATGCCTGTAATCCTAGCTACCTGGGAGGCTGAGGCAGGAGAATCTCTTGAACCTGGGAGGTGGAGGTTGCAGCGAGCTGAGATCTCACCACTGCACTCAAGCCTGTGTGACAGAGCAAGAAGACTCCTCAAAAAAAAACAAAAATTACACTCTTAAAAAAAAAGGAATAAAAAGAATCATATCCTTTGTAGCAGCACAGATGCAGCTAGAGGCCATTATCCTAAGCAAATTAATGCAGGAACAGAAAACCAAATACCATATGTTCTCACTTATAAGTAGGAGCTAAACATTGGGTAGGCATGGACATAAAGATGGCAACAATAAACACTGGGGAATACTAGAGGTAGGAGGGAGGGACGAGGTCAAGGTTTGGAAAACAACCAGGTACTATGCTCACTACCTGGGTGACAGGATCAGTCATGCCCCAAACCTCAGTATCACACAATATACCCACGTAACAAATCTGCACATGTACTCCTGAATCACTAAAGTTGAAATTATTTTTTAAAAATTTGATAAGAGAACAGATAAGTGTCTTCATCTCTTATATGTACACACACACACACACACACACACACACAAATCGTAACTGGTGATGGAGGTGTTCGTTTTGTTAATCATTATACATTGTACATGTGTATTAAATTATCACATTGTACAGCTTGGATATATACAATTTTTATTGGTCAGTTAAATATTTTAATATTTTACGCAGGATGACCTGTGTTTGAAACCTTGCTTTACTGTTTACAAGCTGTGTAATCACATGAAGGATGGTAAATTCTAAGCTTCAAAATGGGAATAATAATAAAACTTACCTAATATAGTTTTTACGAGTAGTAAATGAGAGAACTGATTTTAGAGATAACTCTAGTTATCCTGTGTAGGCTGGCCTCATGTCAATTAAACTCCTCTGTTGCAACACCACAGTCTCAGTGAATTGACTTTGTGTAGTGGGCAGGAAGAACCCATTAGGTGATTACATCATGCTGCTGCCCACCTGACCCAGCAGGAAACCTGTCTTTCACAGAGTCCCAGATATTTCTTGGCATATTCAAGTTAGGTGGGAGCTGATGGATGTGGTCACAGCATAGTACCTGCCTGTTCTGACTCTCCTCCTCCATCTCCTACCTAATGCCACTTGCAGAAGCCTCACAACTGGTCCTCCTGACAGTGTGTGTAGTGAGAAAGCTAAGGTCAGTATCTGGCATGGTCTCAGCAGTTATCTGGGCATTCAAGGAAAAAGCCAAGGTCTGGGTCCAGCACGGACTCCACTGGTCCTCCTAGCACCTTAGCAGAACTGATTTCCCTCCAGCAGACAGTTCGAGTGGATTCCTTTCTAACTCAATTTTTTACTTTGCCATGAGGAGTTAAGCAGCTCTATTTAGACCAAAATCCCAGTGAGTTTTATGTCAAGGTTCTCAGATCTCATCCAGAATTTTATCAAGTGTTATGGAATCACTTCCATCAGTTTTTGGTTTTCTCTTCTTTTATCCCAAGGGTTGAAACCCAGAAGTGAACAGATGCTAAGTCATTTCTATTCAGTTTTCTCCAGATCCCTCAGCAAAAAACAAGCAAGCAAACAAAGAGTAGTAATAAGATAATGTATGTAAAGAGCTTACTTCATGTTTGGCACTCCATCAGTTGGAACTATCATTATCAGTGCATCATACATTCTAGTTCCTTTTGATGCCATTCCTGACTTTGCAAAATTTGTGCTAGATTTTCCCTTACTTTTCTTTTCCTACACAAAAAATAAAGTTTCTCTTCTTTTTTACAAGAGCATAAACATATGGAAAGCTCCTCCTCATGAGCCTCTACAGTCTTAGGCATTCCCTTCCTTTATTGATTTTTTAGGGTCAGATTTTGTACCAACTGTCTCATGCCACTTTCAAAAATCCTGAAATGGTAGTATCATCAATAAATAATGACAACATTATGCATATCTGGCTGTCTGTTTCAAGATACTCGCACTCAGTGGCATCATATCTTAACAGAGACATATCCCAAAATAGCCTTTTCTAAAACTTGTGATCCTCTACACTTAAGTCGAATGTTCATTCCCCATGCAAAAAATATGTATATTTAATTCTTTAATTTTGTACTGAAATCATCCACAAATGAGCCTTTTCCCTCTTTGTGATGGCCCCAATTCTGTTCACAAATTTTAGATATTTTGTTTACTGGACTATTACTTATTACTACTCAGTGCTTTAGTTTCTCATTTACACAAAGAAGAGGGAAAATAGTACATAAAGTTTTTATTTTAATTAAATGAGTAAATAAAAAATAGTGTACATATAGATTACTTGGAAGAAGGAGCCATACAGTATTTTATGTATATTTATATATCTCCTGTAATACTTAACACTAAATAAAGTTTCTGGCCATGAATACAATATATATAACTTGGCATGCAGAGGCCAGATACCTAATGTGTTTACGTATATTCATAACTAATATGCATATACACACACTATATCTACCCATTCTTTTTGTTCAATGCTTTAAGTAGTATTAGTATCCTCAAAAGAACTCTGAGATTACATAGTATGATCTTCATTTTCCATGTAAAGAAACTATGACTTCAAGAAGTTATAACTTCTTTGGGACTACTTGGCTAAATAGTACAGAACGAGATTCCAAACACACGCTCTTCTCTCAGAGGCAAATGCTGCTTACACCACTTCATTTAATTACCAGACCCTATTTCAGTCAATGATGAGGGTTTGTGATTCCAGCCCCATTCCCATGCCAAAGGCTGAGATCTCTTCATCAACTATTTCAACTGAATAAGACAGGACATCACTTTGTCACTTTGGAAACTTGAGTTGATCATGCCACTTTCATTCTCCTCTGTGAAAACATAAGTGACTTCTTCCACATTAAATCTAGGGATCAAACATCTTTGAAACATCTTCGAAACATCTTCAACCCCCCAAGCATTATCAGCTTTCAGTAAGTAAGTTTTCCCCTTCATGAATTAAAAATAATAAAGATGCTCTTTGAGAATGTAAGAATTCCTTCATTTCAGTCATAGATGTGTTTCAACAAAATTGGTGAAATTCTATTATCTAATTATATTCCAGCCTAAGATTGGCACCAGTTTTAGAAGTAGTTTCAAATGACCATAAATGAATTGGAAAACTTGAGAGCCAGTTATTTTCTGGCCATGACACTCTCAGTATTTTTAAACTGAGTGTGTTTCTGTAGGTTGTCTATAAATTATTTTATCTTTGTATTAAAAGAGTCAGTTTCTTATATATTTCTGAAATATGCTCCATAATGTATTTCAGGTAGAAAGTTCTTGTGTTCCAAGCTGCCTATTTCCTTAAACTTAACAGTTATTCACTTTAATCCTGTGGATTCAGTGTTTTATAAAAGGAATTTACTTCAAATGAAGAACACTTTTCTATAAACATCCATGTGCATCGTTTGAGTTCTTTGGTGAGTCTGATTTTATTGCTCTAAGCAAATATTCCTTGATTCCATTTGTAAAATATTTCTGAAGAAACAAAGATGGCTTTTAAAATATTTTCATTTTTCCACTTTTACTGAGATTATGATTCCTTTGAACAGTCTTCAGATGAATTTCACCTTTCCTTTTTGTCTGTTTCAAAGAAAAGGAGCCTTTGAAGAGTGTTTTTTTCTTTTTTAGTGTTTCTAAAGCTTCTCTTACACACAAATGAAATTTCCATTTAACGTTTTGGATTTTCACTGAGAATAGGCTATGCTCAGTGGAGAAAAGAAAACAAACTTATTTGCAACTATTCCTAGTTTATGGGGACCCATGTCCCAGTCACCTAACCACCTTTGCTGCTCTGCACACAACACAGATACAGCAGGCCGCAATTCAAGCACAATTTGCTGTGAGTATGGGGACCCTGAGTGTGCATACAGTTGGTGCCATATACCTTTCATTTTCGTGAGTTATGAGTTTAGAAACATAACACTACGAGAGAAGACCATGAGGGACATGAAAAGGCAAGCTGTTCTTCACCCCCTTATCCCCTTCCAAACATGCCTGACCAGACACAGAGAGAATGCTTCTACTCCTTCACTGTGGTGGTTACCGAAAGCATGAATGTGCCTATTTAAAGAAAGAAACAGAAAATGTATGAATCCCTTCTATGGGATGCAATAGTCATGCTATAGCTGCCATAGACTTTCTGGGAATCCTTTTTGCTTTTCTTCTTTGAGTGGTTGGAAGATGACTAGAGCCCAGGAGATGGAGGCTGCACTGAGCTAATATTGCACCACTGCACTCTAGCCTAGGTAACAGAGACAGACACTGTCTCTAAAAATAAATAAAGTAGTATTCAAGTTACATATAACTGTGAATTCTTGTTCAGTGGCAATTCTATTTAGAGTACTTTTTAGGTGCCAGCAAAAAATATAAACCATGGTTTGATTTTAGAAATTAAAATATGATAGGCTAATTTTATCTGAAAAATTACAACTTGCGTAGAAACAGACATTATAAAAAGGACCCTGGAGATTCAGTTAAAGGACATATACTAATTTATATTTAAAATCAGTTAAATAATGACAGTACTTCACACAAATACATGACAATGTGAAAGTGAGAACTGTAAATGTTCCTTATTTCAATATTTAAGTAAATCAAACTTCGCATTTGTGGAATTAAAGTAACAGTAGATGTTACAGATCTGTGATACTGGCTAGAGATGGGAGATGAAAAAAGACAAGGTAATGTTGTAAAGTCTTGGACTGTAGAGTAGGCAACTTCCTACTCCCATCCATTCTTCCTGCTTCCTGTTACTTAATAAATAAGTAAAAATACTCTCACCATAGATCTTCTTGTCAACCAAATTTTTTGAGGTTTTCTACTTATATTGAAAAGAATAAATCCTGAAATTTTCTTTCACTATTAAAAGTTCTAGCTAATGTGTCCTGATGTCCCTTTTTAGTAATTTTGACTTACTATTTACTCTTAAAAAAACCAAAAAAACAAAATGCTCTCAAATGTTTTTATTTGTTATTCCCCAGGACTTTCATTTCAGCTTTGTTTATGCCAGACATGTACTGCTTTAATGCACACTGGTGTCCTACGTTAAGTACTCCTTACTGCGTATCTTCAATCAAAACCCACTCTCTTCTTCAAGCATATGTTCAAACTCAGCCTCAAACATAAAGCCTCCCTGATTACCTTGCCCAGTTAATTATTCTGAGCACTTGTTTTGTAGCATTTCTAGTCCTTTCACTGTACTACCTAGTATATTTTGGTTTATATATTTACTCAACTACACTGTTTATTTTACGGAAAGGAGTACCATCAAGATTTTAACACCTCTAAATTCCCCTCAGCTTTACAGTCATGTTCTATAGAAAAAAATGTGGATGAAACAATGGATTGCTCTTGAATCCCTCTGAATACCTTGATTCCATGACTTTCATCATAAATGAAAGTCTCATAATTTTATACTTGTAATGTTTATGGTCTTGGCTACTATCAAAATCCATTCATACATTTAAACTTTCCAAAGAAATTAGCTATAGATGAATAGTCCTGGGCTCCTCCTTTCCCTTCTTAGTTTGTATCTTCAGTCACACTTCACGCTATCTTTAACTATTATTTTAATCATTCTTTACCACCTCAGTTTGTTTCTTCATTAACAAACCTTTGATGGATTCCTGTGTTTACATGAAATAAATGTCCAATTTCCTCAACCATCTCTCTTGGTTTTATAATCACTTTCTTATGCAGTTCCACTTCTTCCCAATATCTTATCTTTTCAGTCTCATTGATCTATTCTTTTACACAATTTAACCATTTTTACAATATAAACATTTTCCTTTAAACGAAGAAGAAGACCTGAACGTTCTTTAGACTACTTTTATTTAATATTGTGCTGAGTTACTAGCTAATGCAATTCATAAAGAGAAAAATGAGATACAGAAATTAGTGAAATATGAAATAATCATTACCTGCAAATAATAAGATTGTTTAGCTGGAAAACTCAAGATAATCAACAGAATTTTTATAAAAAGCAACAGAATTTAGTAAAGTAGGCACAGAGTCCTATCAATTGCTTTCATATTTTGAAAGAAGAAGCTACAAGATCTAACAAAAGAAACAACATATTTTTTAATAGCAACAGATAGAGGAACTACCTAGGACTAAAAAAGTAGTGATCAATACATAGATGAAAAAAACTGTAAAGCACTATGGAGATTAATGAAATGATATTTTAGCAAATGGGAAGTACAGCATGTTCTTGCAGAGGAAGACAAGCAATCATAAAGTTATCTCTTTACACTGAATTGACTTAGACATTTAACATGATCCCATTAAAAAATACCAGTAGGATAAATTTGTGCAACTAAAAAGACTGATTTAAAAATATATTTAGAACAATTGGACACATTGCCCTGAATAACTGTTGTACTCCTGCTCATCTGTAGCTTCATCCTGCTCATCGACAGCCTCAGCTGAACTTATCTTCCTATAGAACTGGCCACAGTGCTACCGCTGTTAGGTACTTACTTAATACCTCCAAGTCATAGAAGGCTTATTAACTCCTATGCTCTTCATTTGACACTTAAATTACTTTCCTTTTTTTTTTTTTCTATTCTCAGGCATGCCTTCATATGACTGTAGTTCAATTCCCCACCTAAATATTGAGTCTAGGTGCATTGTCTTATATGTATCTAAATATTTCTTGGTACCAATTATGGTGTCTGTGTAGGCATTCATTATTTATAGTGGGAACTTTTATCCTACTTAATTTTAGTTATCTCTTTCATTATTTTTTTTCAGATGTCTCATACATGTCAGCAGAGTTGATCCCAACCTAATTAAGCCTCAGGATTAAATTTTGTCATTTTATGTTCTTTTTAGAACACCTGGAACAAAGTGACAAAGTGTGCTGGGTAAAATTGGGTTTAGGAAGTTGGCTACATAGTTTATTAGTCTGTAGCTGAAACAAGCAGGGGCATTCTGGGAAATCGGTGGTTATTTTGGCTCAATCTCATAACCTGATGCAAAATATAAGCATCTCCTTAATAAAGCGAGTCTCAAGTGATTCCATGTTGCCTGTTACAATCTGGAATTTAGAAAATTGTGGAGAAAAGGTAGAAACTGGCTCTAATAACAGGTACAATGCTTGGTTGCCCGAAAGAGCAAAGATGATCTGAAAATACAGACAGGAAAGCCTAAGCAAAATTCTTCTAGCTTTGGAGCTGAAGGCGACTCTGATCTCCTGTCGAGATTATAAAGCCGGAGAATACAAAAGCAAAGATCAATTTTTGTGTTATATCCTGTTAGATTTTAGTCTTGAGAAGTCCTGTAAATATTCTTTTTTATTTTATTACATTTTATTGAATCTGGATGATTTTAAAGTACTGTAGTTCTATAATACAAATGTAAATTACCAACGAAAACAGAGCGGTATTAGTGAGTGATGTAAGTGCTTGGGCTTAGTGAAACTAGCAGACTTGAATTTGAATACACTGGCTGTATGACTCTGGACACTTTACCTAACCTCTCTGGGTCTCATTTTTCCATCTAATAAAGGAAATAATCTACCTTATTATGAAAATGTGAGGAGATTAGAATTTGTTTATGAAAATGCTGAACACATCAACCAATCCTTGGTGCAATCAAAAAATACTAGTTTAAAAATGCAACCTTCATTTTTCTAAGGTATGAAAATATTCTAGTTCTCTTAAACACCTAAATTCTGATAAATCCTAAGAGCAGATGTCTTGCTTTCACTTGACCATAAAATTAATCAGAAATAGTCTGTCATTTCTCAGGGGATTATAAACAGTAATTTATTTAAGGGTCAAGAGAAATGTTAATATCCCAGTATGTAATTCAGGTTTTCACTGGAATCGAAATTTATTATCACACCTTCCTAATTAAACTTAGTAAAATTTTAATTTTTCTTTTCTCATGGCAATGAAATAATGGCAGACATTTTTCAGGATGGTACCTAAAGCAAAACAAATATCCTAAAACCTTCCTCCCTTTCAAAATCTTGTATGATATTAGTAAGTGCAGGCCATCCTCCAACTTCCTCAATTACAGTCCAGACAGTCTTGCAAATGTAGCATCTGGGGGAGCTCACAAGAGCTTTTTGCAACCCATGCCCCACTTCTATAAAAAGGGAGTAATTAATATGTGGCTGTCAAAATGTGGTGAGGATTAATTGGGTGTTTATAAAAGTCTTTAAAGGTACAAAATGCTGTAAGGGCTATTTCTTTGCTTTTTAAATTAATCATAAAATGTGGAGATTTTCCAGGAAAAGTATTAAAAATATTAGAATTTCATTACTCCATTTCAGGAGAGAATTAAAATATGTAGCATTTTTATTACATAATTTCTTGATAAGAATCATAGCTCTTTTAATTAGAGAATTTATGAGAGGTTAAAATCAAGTTTTGATAGCTCTTTTAATTAGAGAATTCAGGAGAGGTTAAAATCAAGTTTTCATTGATCCTCAATGATTACATAGCAGAGGTATTTTTTGATGAACATTGTTGTAAATGAGAAATGAAGAATCCATGAATCTATGTGCATTAACATTCTCTTTATCTTGTCAAATGAGCTTTGATTGTCTGAAAGAGCTGGCCATTCTTTTCCTCATTTCTATCCTATGACACACTATTTCTAACACTGCTCTCCTTTGGACACCTTATTAGTTTTCATTTAACACAAAATTCTTATCAAGTTTTATTATTTTCCCAGTCCATACAGAAGCTCTTAGAGCTAAGCACAAGGAGACTAGAAAAATAAAAAAAGGTATTTGATGGCAGAAAAGATGGGAAGGACAGAAATACTGTTTATATCAATGCACTAGGAGATGGTTGTGTTTCTGTGTTCATTGGCTTGTCTTAGGAAGCACGAATGTTAATAAAATTCTTTAGTGGAATATCTATCAACAGTAATTGAGAATAAAATGTGAAAGCTGTAGCACTTGAAAAGTTTAGTTTGAATATGGAATATCTTTTTGCTTTATGATATTGCATACTATGAGGCTTTGATGCACATAAAATATGCTGAGAAAGAACTCTGTATATCATTGCATAAGTATGGAAATTACAAAGTATTTTTAGAGCATTCCTAGGGTAGCCCAAACCTAAACATAGATGTTATCCATGCATAGTTTCTCTCCAGTTTTATATGGAGCCAAGAAGTCACCAATTAGCCAGGCAGAAATGTAAGGAAGAAAGAGAAAATATTTGTGTATGTATGTGTGTTCAGTGTGTAGTGCACATATTTATGTTGTGCAGGAGGTATTGTGAGATAGCGGTGGATGCTCTTGGGTGAGTGCACAAAATCTCTGAAACAATTTCTTGTGTAAAATGGTGGTAATAGAGGTACTTGTTATGTAGCTTACTTATTAGGAAGCCTTATGTTAATTCATGTTAAAATGCTTGGGTATCTAGTAAGCAGAGAGCAAACACTTTGAAAATATTAGCTATTATTCTTGTATTTATTATTGACACAATATTTCTACTGATAGTCTTGGAAACAATAATACATTTTTATTCAAGCAACATGGAACAAAATCCACCCCCACCTGCCCTTACCATCCTTCCCACATGAATGTCTGACCAGTTAAACCAGAGATTCTTCAGTTTTTTCAAGCCGAGCACACCAATGATAGGTATAGCACCCACATAGCATTAATTGTATTCTCCAACTAGTAATACAGGGAGAGTTCTCAGGGGTGAGTAGGAGAAGCAGATCATAGAGACCTGTGTTGTATAGAGGAGCCTATTCAGCTTTCTGATACACATTTGTTCCTTCTGATCAATAGTGGGATCGTGCCTGTGAATAGCTCTGCACTCCAGCCTGGGCAACATAGTGAGACCCCATCTCTAAAAAAAAGAAAAAAAAAGAGAATCTCTAAGTACAACATAAAATGAGGACTTTGGAAGAGTAAGGAATAATCTCAGGACTAAACCCAAAGCCAAGTTTTTGTTTTTAAGTTGATAATTCTTTTAAAAACTTTTTGGATATTTGACAATTCTGACCTTTCTGTGTCACTGTTTTATATGCTTACTGAGTATATGAAAGAAAACCATCCTGGTGCTATTAGTGGAACAGAATTTTAAATTCAATATCCTATTCCAGGAGCAATTTCAGAGACTGCATAATTACAGAATTACATGTATGTTGCCTGTTAAGAGACCTGCATTGCTCAGGTTAAAAGGGCAGGCCCTGGAGCCAGAGGTTCTCTTCAAATCCAGCATCTACCTCCCCCTTACTGCATCGGGTCCTTGAGCAGGTTACTGAATCTCTCTGTGCCTTCATTTACTCATTGTAAAACAAACATAAGAATAATTAGCTACGACCTCATGTGATTCTATAAAAATTAAATGAGATAAAATATATAAAAAGCATAGAGTGGCTTCTGGCATAAAATTGTTCAGAAATATATTCATTATGTTTTCCTATGGAAAGGGCATTCTCAAGTACTAAATTTACAGTTAATAATAATTGAATTGAATAAAGACACTATATATATTTGAGGGAACTTTAATTCCTTTAAATCAATTATACTTATGATTACAGGAGACACCAGAATGAAACTATTAGTTGTGTGATTGTGCTTAGTGGAGAAGCAGTAACTTCAGCTAATAATAATATTTTACAATTTTGGGGGCTTTATAGATCACAAGTTTTTATATATTATGCTTGACAGTTTCCAAAGTGTTTCACAGATAATTCCATCATCTATCCCTGGCAAGTATCGGCCAATTCTGTTTGTTATTCTCATTTAAAAAAATAAGGTTCAAAGCAGTTGTCATGCAACACTAGTCAAACACTATTGACGGTTAGCAGAAGTCTAATAAAACAAACAAAAAGGGTCAAACATGTATAGCATTCTGCTCTTTTTCCTTCCTTTTCCCCCTTTCTCTTCCTTCTTTTTATTATTTTTTCCTTTCTTCTATCCTTTCAAAATATGGACTAAACTTGAGCATGTGTCATGTGCTATGCAAAGTGCTGGATATAGAGTAGTGCAATGAAGACATGTTGTTGCCTTCTTTGCAGACCACATTTTGATGAGAGAGTCATAGCATGTAAGCAAGAAAACAAATCTGTTACCTTAATGACTATATATTGTGATACTATGAATAAGCAAATGCAGCAGTGTGATAAAAAGAAAATGAGTTGGGGGAAGGGGCTACTTTTAGGCAGGATGATCACAATACACTTCTCTGAGGAAGTGGCATTCCTGAAAGTTGAAGGAAGAGAAGAGCCTGTCAAAGGAGGAGACAGGTGAGGTGCGTAGATATATTATGGTCAGTCTGGCATAAGTTGTTTCTAATCCCTATTGTTTTGCAAGTTGGAATACTTGAATTGAGTCTAGAGTACAAGTCCTCCAGGGAGCTGAGAGATTTTCAGGCTTGTGATCATCAGTGTAACCCTGATCATCAGTTTTATCCTAGCAAAGGGCTAGGACTTCGCTTCATGATTCTATAAGGGCTACCACAAAGTTTCCTCTTCTGTAAGCACCATAGCCATAACAAGTGGGGCCTAATCTGTATTAATTCATTCCTCTCCAAATGTATCTCCAAAGGCCCTTTCTTGTAACTGCTATATCCAATGTACAGTTTAAATATTCTTCAAGCTTCATCACAAAGCAATTATTTTTTATTTTGTTTTTGCTGCTTTTTTCTCTATAGCTTGTTGGACCATTCTAATTCTACACTGAAACCTAGAGTTCTCATTCTAGTCTGATATACAAGATAAAACTCTTTTGTAAAATAACACTGGTCTAGGCAGGATTAAAAAGAAATCTTATCCCCAGAAGGATGCAGTGTAAATAGAGCAGCACATGGCCAGCTGTCAGAGGAAATCTCTTTGGCTTTATACTCCCCGCAAGAGTGCAGTGAGCAGGTCCTTTTAGTATATCTACCAGGATACTAATAAGATACTAAATGAAAACACCTTTTAAATATCTGTATCTGCCAATAAATTCCCAGGCTTATAAATCTAGTGGATATGACATTCTGTTATTATGCTACTTACACCGAGTATTTATTTTGCCCTGCCTGAACCAAACTCTTTAGCATCAGGTATAGAATGCTGAAAGATGCTACTATATTACATTTAAGTTTTCCTGCAGCATCTCTGCCATTTCTCAGGAGACATCATCATGTACGTAGCTTTAAATTCAGAGTGATGTAATAAAAGAGGATAAAATATGGCTGCAGAATACAATGTTGGCACCATGGCAGGCATCTTTAGCTATTTTTTCATGTTAAAAATTCAGCAGGACTATTAAAGTGTAATGGCACAGAACATCTTGTTAAAAAACAAGAAGCCACAGCCTTGTATGATATTCTTGTTTATGGATGATATTTATTGCTTTTGTATCCTTATTGTGTACTTGAAGTCAATTGAAATGCAAGTGCTAATGAAACCTCCACCATAACACATTTATTCTTCCCTACCCCAAATGAGTCTACAAGATGTAAATGACTTACATATATCAACTGCTCAGGTTTTATTGTTTTGGGTTAATTTATTCACTGTAATATTCTTAATGAAAGTAATGACTCTTATACTAGTTTGTATATTCACATTCTACAGTTTTATTAAATCATGCTGGGAAAGTTCACAATGAAGGACCTAAAATAAAGTTCCACGTTCTATCAAATATATAAATGCAATCCACTTACCAAACATCAACACTACATATTTTGTTATTCATTGTTTCTTAATTTCACCTCATGAAAATTTTAAGGTTAGGGCAGTCCAGGATCTAACATGTTAGTTATAGTTTTGTACTGCATAATTTTTAAAAAGAGTACTCATCAGAATTACCTACTTTTCTTTACTACCTGAAGTTGACTGCACATTTTATTGGTTATGATGACCTAAAACAATCATTTTAAACTTTTATTCTCAATGTTTACATTTCTGTGAACATATGTACCTTAGACAAAAGCAAACATTTTCATAGAAGTATGGAAATTCCAAACTGAAACAGAAGCTTTCAATGTACAGTTAATTCTAAACTATGTGCTAGAAAAAAAATAAATAAATGGGATCACTGTGTCACATAGTTTTAGAAAGCAACCTAAAATATTTTTTATGTTCATTCCATGTCATATACTGGTTGTGTGGAAGCTCTCTCAACATTTTGCTGAATGGGTGAGCAATCTATTAATATTTAACCTCTTATAGCCAACAATCTTTTTTTTTTTTTTTTGAGACGGAGTCTCGCTCTGTCTCCAGGCTGGAGTGCAGTGACATGATCTCGGCTCACTGCCACCTCTGCCTCCTGGGTTCAAGCGATTCTCCTGCCTCAGCCTCCTGAGTAGCAGGGACTACAGGCACACACTACCATACCCAGCTAATTTTTGTAATTTTAGTAGAGACAGGATTTCACCATGTTGCCCAGGATGGTCTCGATCTCTTGACCTGTGATTCATCCACCTTGGCCTCCCAAACTGCTGGGTTTACAGGCGTAGCCACTGCCCATGGCCTGTAGCCAATAATCTTAATCTGTCTGAAAACTGACCCTTATTCCTACTTTTTTCTCTAGTCATTTTTGTCACTTATTGCTTTTTTTTTAAATTAGAAGATATTACTTCTCTTGCAGACTAGTCTTAAAATTTTGAGGTAATTGTCAAATTAATCTCCCTATATGACTTAGTTCAATCAAGTATACCCTCACACGTAATTTCTAAATATGCTCCCTCTTCTTCATCAACACTGCATAGCTCAGACCTATTTTTTTATGTTTTTTACTGCAATAACCTTTAAATTGTCTTTGCTGATATCTTCCACCTGCAGTTGATCCCTATATGGCAGTCTATTTATCCTTCCAGCCTATAACTCTGATCTTGTAACTTCATTGCTCAAAAATTATGAAGGCTCCAAAACAGTAAAATTTCCCATAATCCCAATTCCCTAGTATAACATGTAAGTCTAAGATCTAATGCCAATCTACCTTTTTTAGACAATTGCCATTCTTTTCTTCATTTATTTTATGCTACAACTAATCTGGAAGTCTCCATATCCCCATAATCCATTGCTTTTGATTCTTCTCCCAATTTAGATTGCCTTCCTGAACCTTTAGGTTCACCTCTATAGATTTGGCTCCATATAGCCTTCTTTGATTAAAACAAGTGAAAAGTATTTGTTTGTTTCTTGCAAGCACTCTCTCCCCAATTATCTATTGAAATCTTCTTTAGAGCCATTGAAGCATTTACAACAAACTGTAAAACATTTGCATACTTGAAAATATTTGCCTTCTATATTAAAGCCCCTTGATGGTCAATATCTTCTTTGTTTCTTCTTTATGTCCCTGTATGATGCTTAGTACCAAACTATGAACATTTTCAGTGTTCAACAAACATTTGTTGAATTAAATTGAATCACCATAAAATATGTTACACATTTAAAAACTTCAATTATCCATCTAATGTCTGCCAAATAACCCTTAGCTCCTTTAATCTAGATTCAAAGCCTTATTTTCTAACTTAAAAGTTATTTTAATTGGTCTTACTTGAAGCAGAAGAACAAAGAAAGTGGGGAGATGAGGAAGAGAAATGCAAGATGTAGGTTCTAGGAAGGCACCCAGAAAAGTTAAGTCATGCATGTGATCTAAAGAAAAACTATGAGAGCCACAGTTCTCAGAAGGCTGTGCATGCTTCTTGAAGTAGCAAGTGGTTTTATCCATTATATGAAAAGCATTTATCACATGGTCAGCCTTTTCATTTTAAAGAAAATATGTTTCCTGAGTTTACAAAGGCACTTTCTTCCTCATACTGATTTTCCATCCATGTGACAGCAATTTTAAGCTCATATCCGACTGACAGCTAATGTTGCATCAGTGCGAACTGGTGAATGATAGCTTCCAAAGAAACAGCCAAGAAACCCTTCAAGGTATCAAAAAGCTTCTGGTGAATAATCTGCTTTTGATTTAGAACCTGTAAAAAAGGGGCTTTTTAAAGGTGTCATGAGTTTCACTGTCCTTTTCCTCCATATCTCCCCATTCAGCCTCGGGTATTTATAGCACAGTAATGGTTACATTCTTTGTGCTCAGGGCAGATTTTCATTTTCATTTCTTTATAAAATTAATCATTCACATGGCAGAGAAAACTTTTTAAAGTTAGACTTCATGTTTTGATCTTCCAAATAGTTTGACAGGTATACTTTTTTGCTGGTTTGTTTTTATTTTCTAGATGACAGCACTAAGAATTGATAGAATCTTTTTTGCAAACTCTCAAGAGAATCTGGGATGACTGCCAGTTATAGAAGTGGAGGTGGGAGGTGATCTTTAAGTGTGAAGACATACCTCTCATTTTAGTGTGCTGAATGTCTAACTAACCACATGATCAGAAAATTCTTCCTTATATTCAATGAGATCTTCTTTGGAGTAAGATGAGCCTATTTTTGTTTGACACTCTGTGGAGTTAAAGTCACATTTTCTAATAATAATTACCATGTATTTAATGTTTATATATGTAGGACCTATGGTAAGTATCTTACATACTTTTCTGATAAATATGCATTGGTATTCTGAATTTACAGATGAAAACATTTAGGTTAAGTTGCCCAAACTTGCATGGACACAACCTGGATTGTATATATGTATCAAGGTCCATAGTACTTTGAAACCTATGCTTTTAATCACTCCACTCTGCTCACTCTTGACAATAAATTTTCAAGTGTTTAAACTACAATGATATAAGCAACGGTCTCTTATTGTTCTTTTGGTTTTGCCCATAGGAACACTGGCCATCATTTGTTTATTGCATATGACGATATTCTCCAAGTAGTGATAACAAATACTATCTGTTAGAGTTTTTCCTAATGATGTTGACAGTTAATTGTACCTATAACATACATCACTACCATATGGGTTTCACTACCTTAAGGCTTTCATCTTGTGGTGGTTGTTTTCCTCTACAATTGTAAGTGCCAGCTTCTAGGGTTAGTTTTTATTTTCAACACACTTTTTGCTTAGATTTTGGAGGCAGAGTGGGATTGTTCATTTTTAATAAAGTGCTCTGTAATGTGAAAGCTGAGAGCTAGATGGAGATTTTGTATTCCAGTAAGTCTGTTGTTTCAAAATGTTGAATTTTGCATTATCACATTTTCTCTTTTAGGTAATTAGTCTTATTATCTTGATCATACTACCTAGATACTTGAAATATATATTTTTAAGCTTCCCATTCTACTTTTAGAAGAAACTAACTGCAAGTTTAGAAACATAATTATAAATCATGTTAAGGGGTATATAAAGCCACTGCATTACTTTAAGAATAAGGATTTATTTGTGTTATGAACTATGGGCAATCAGTGGCTACTTAGACATAGCTTGGCCTACATTCTAGAATAGTAAAAGATTACATCATTGTTATAAGAATTCAATGTAAAAGGATCATAAAAGAGTTTTTAAAATGGGTTATGCAATTTCAGAAAAAAAAAAAAAGGAACTTCTGCCCAATAATTCCTGGACATTTCCTTGGAATAGGTAGCACGGTTTTGTTTTGGTTTGGTTTTATTTTCCTAGAAAGATATATTAATTTTGTAATTAACATAAATTTTGCTTTTATAATAGAGCAGGTAGAATCTGGAGATGTGGTAGAAGATATCAAAGTGGAAAGTATATATTCTACACATTTTAAATACCAAACATATATTTTACCTTGAAAAATAAAACACCTGAGCCCTGCTACTGATTTTTCCCCCTTGATAATCAAAAAGGAAAGAGAGTGGGAAAGGTAAAGAGGTTATAGAGGAAAGAATGAAGAAAGGTTGGCAGGGAGGAAGAAAGCAAAGCCAAATACTTTGGCTATACTTATTCACCATAACTAAAAACTAGTGTAGGTAGATGAAGCATAGTAATAGGGATAATTTCACACAATATTTCAGCATTTCCTCCTCTACCTTAGTTGTTGTCTATATATAACTTTCATATATTTGCAGGCTTTTCATAGTGGATAATTCTTGTGGGTATGTGCACCCAGTCCTCTTCAATAATGTTGAGAGAATTGGAGAATTCTCATTCCAAGCAGTTCTTGGTCATTTAACTCTTAATGTTCTCCATTGCAGAGAACAATCCCATTCGTATTCCAGACAATATTAGCTTTCTCTCCGGTGGCTAACAATTTTGTAAGAACCAATTTTATCATGTCATTGTACAGTTTTGTGCAAATGATAGTTAGCTTGTAAATGACAGGCAGTAACATTATAGTGTTTTCAATGCTATTCAGATTGTGAACTGCCAGAAACATGATAGAGCTAGTCTGCTATTGAAATAGCAAAATAAATATTTTTATTGAAATGCATTAAATGGTTGGAGAGTCATACACTGGAATAAAATAGAAAAGGGACACTCACTCAGAGATAAATTTGACAGAGATCTCAGAGCTACTTCCTACATAATGGGGATCCTGTGATAGAATTTATAGTACAAGGAATGGGGATCCTGTGATAGAATTTATAGCAATGGTTTAGCTTTCAATGACTATAGTAAAGAAAGAACGGAGGCTGAACATTTTATCATGTTAGGAAGGATACTTGAGACTGCTTCAACTGCTTGGATATAATTCAGCCTCTTCAATTACAAATGTGACCCAATCAAATCCTAGAGACCTGAAACCGTGAGGGTCAGTTCCCTTTTTTGTGTGCTGACTTAGAGAGTGATGTGCAAACATGAAGCACATATTTACTTCAACGTGTTCGTGTGGAGAATTGTGGTTGTAGGCACTGTTTTCAATTGTAACTGTATTGGGGGAAAAAGGAAATAAAGAGAAAATGGTCAAAGTATAGAATGACGCTTAAACATATTTGTAGATGTCCTATTGATGGAGAATGGTATTTGTCTTTGAAACAAAAAGCTTTGTGTAAATCTGTAACATTTTGTTTACTAGGAAACAATGGTCCTTGATTAATAATAAGTGATAATCATACAAACAGTTCATACATTATCAATGAAATAATAATGATAATGTTATTGTTGGTTTCTGGATTACTGCTGTTGTGGAATAGGAACGGTAAAAATATAAGCTTGTTGACTATTTGTTTTGTCCATAACTTGTGAAAAGAAATCTTGGTAGGTGCTAGTGTAATAATGGCAAGTATTGAGATAACTTCCAGTTTTGCTAAAAGGAAAAAATGCAGTACTTATTTGGAAACTCTTATTAAAAGTTTCAAATAAAATGTAAAGCTTTGAAATTATCAATAAAATTTGTTAAGACATTGGTATTATTAACTCATAAAGACATTGATTCATAAAATCCTAATAAATAGCATGTCTATTTTTTGAGACTACCAAAGCTCCAAAGCCTTTAGACCTCTGTATAACATTATTTGGCTTCAATTATATCAAATCAGTATTTAATAAATTACATTTTTTAAAGATTTTAGATAATTTCAAAATTTGAAAAAATACTACTAATGTGCTTAAAATCTTGCAACACCTTAAAAAAGTGATCACTACAAAACCAATAGTCTTAACAGTCAAATGTTATCCACACATATCTACTCGAGGTGACATTACAGAATTTTCAATCTTTGGCCAGGCACTATGGCTCACACCTATAATCTCAACACTTTGGGAGGCTGAGGTGGGTGAATCACTTCAGATTCTAGACCAGCCTGGCCAACATGGTGAAATCCTGTGTCTACTCAAAATAGAAATAATTAGTTGTGCGTGGGTGGCTAGGACCTGTAATTCCAGCTACTCTGGGGTCTAAGGCAAGAGGATACTTGAACCTGGGAGGTGAAGGTTGCAGCAAGTGGAGATCGTGCCACTGCATTCCAACCTGGGTGACAGAGCAAGACTTGTCTTAAAAACGAAACAAACAACAACAACAAACAATATTCAGTGTTCACCACATCTTTAGGATTAATGATTTTGAGTTTCCAAAGAAAGGGAAGGAACTTGAAACATAATAACTTGTCCTTTCAAAATAATATGCTTTTGTTCCATTCATGCTTTCAGTCTTATTACTTACTATAAACTTCCATGCAATTTATGCTCCAGGTACACTTATTATTAACCATTCCCTCAAAACATACACATTTTCAATTTTCATGTTGTTCCTTCACTCTTTGCATGCTGCTTTGCTTGTCAATCTCTTCCTCAACCTTGGCATTGGAGCATAGTTGACATAGCAATGGGCTCAGAGATGAGTAAATGATTTAAGATGGTCTACTCAGATGAAAGCCAGGTTGTTTTCATCAGAAAGTTGAGAGAAAGAGGTAGGCTCTTCCCTACTTTTGATGTTAGTAAAGAATATCGAACTATGTTATTTCAGATAGCCCACCTGTAGTAATGCAGGCATTTCTATTCAATTTGAAGTGGTTTTTTTTGGTGTTATTTAATCAAATAATTTTCATTGTTATGAGGAAATAAGTGTTATCTTCCTTTTAAAGCTTTGTGTGACTGTTCTCTAGGTACTCATCACTTTAAGAACATGCACTTGTTAATTTGACAAATGTTTGTCGAGTTCATGACAAAGGTCTGGGCTGCAGATATAAAATTAGAAGTTAGTAGCATTTATATAAGTAAATGCTTGACACAGGAGGACATCAACAAAAAATGAGTGCATATTAAGAAAAGAAGACCAAAGACAGATCCCTGTCTTACACCATCATAAAAAGATGAGGTAGATAAGAAGAGCCTGTCAAAAACACTGAGAAGGAGGAGAAGTGAGAATGAGGGAACGCTAAGAGAGTATGATGTCTTATAAGGAAGTAAATCAAGATGATAGAGGTAAATAAGGCAAATGCAGTAGCCAGGTCAAGTAAGATGAAAACTGAAACATACACATTAGTTTTAGTAATATGTTGCTAATTGTAGGCACATCGTTGTATAGCAGATCTCCTGAACTATTCGTCTGATGTAATACTGTATTGCACATACATTAATATACGTGAAAGGCAACTATGTAACGAGATGGATATGTTAATTACCTTGATTATAATGACTCTTTTACAACATATCCATATATCAAATCATCAAGTTGTACATTTAAAATATATTCAATATTTAAAACCCTATCCTTCTGGGTGTGGTGGCTCATGCCTGTAATTCTAGCATTTTAGGAGGCCTAGGCAGGAGAATTACTTGAGGCCAACAGTTCAAAACTAACCTGGCCAACATAGTGAGACCCCACCTCAAATCCCTATTCTTATGTATATATAAAATGAAATACTATCCAGCATTTGAAAAAAAATGTAAATGCTACCACATGCAAAGACATAGATGAGCCTTGAAAACGTTATGATGCAAAGTGAAATAAGCCAGTCACATGAAGACAAATACTTCACAATTCCACTTATAAGATGTAAAATATTCAAACTTAAAGAATCAAAGAGTAGAACGGTTCTTTATAGGGTCTCAGGGACAGAGTGATTTCAAAGGAGGGGTTGCTGGTGCCCCTGGGATCTCGATGGTTGGTGCCTGCCACCACCTGAGGGCACTGTTCCCCACACTTTATCACCATATGGGAGTTAAAACTTTGGGAGCTATTGGGATAGAATGAATTCATTTTTCATGTGAGAAGGACATACATTTTGGAAGGCCCAGGGTGGAATGCTATGGTCTGAAAGTCTGTGTGACTCCAAAATACATATATTGAAATCCTATCCCCCAAAATGATATTATTAGAAGATGGGTCTTTGGAGGAGGTAATTAGGTCATGAAGTCAGGGCTCTCATGATTGAGTTTCTGCCCTTGTAAGATGAGCCTAAGAGAGCTTATTTATTTCTTTTACTATGTGAGGAAACAGCTATTGTAAAAGGTGCCATCTGTGAACTAGAAAGTAAGACCTCACTAGATACTGAATAAAATATTTGGGGATAGTGGGATGGAATTAATGTATTTTGCAAGTGAGAAGGACATGTGTTTTGAGGGCCTGGGGTGGAACGCTATGGTTTAAATATTTGTGCCCCCTTAAAATTCATAAGTTAAAATCTTAACCCCCAAAATGATAGGATTAAGAGATGGACCCTTTTTGAAGGTGATTAGGTCATGAGGGTAGAGCCCTCATGAATAGGAGTCATGTCCCATAGAAAAGACCCAAAGATGCCTTTGTCTCATCTACTGTGTGTGGATCAACCAGTAAATGGCCCATCATCAGATAGAAATCTGCTAGAGTCTTGATCTTGGTCTTGTGAATCTCTAGAGCTGTGAAAAATAAATTTATGTTTGTAAATACTCAGTTTATGGCATTTTGTTATTATAGACTGAATGGACTAAGACACTTAGGATTCACCCTCTTAGCAAATTTCAATTATATCACACTGTATTGTAAATTGGAGTCACCATGCAGTGATTTAGATCTCCAGGATTTATTCATCATACATAACTGAAACATTGTATAACTTGACCAATATCTCCCCAAATCTCTCTCTCCTAGGCCCTGGTAACCAAGCACTCTCCCCTTTTATGAGTTTGACTATTTGAGGTTCCACATATAAGTGAGATTATATAGTATTTTTCCTTCCATGTCTGGCTTATTTCACTTAGCATGATGTTCTTTAAGCCCATTCATGATGTCACAAATGGCAGAATTTGCTTTTATTTTAGAAGCTGAGGATTATTTCATTGTATTAAACCATATTTTCTTTGTCAATGGGCACTTTGGTTGTTTCCATGTCTAGACTATTGTGAATCTTGCATTGAACACAGTGCAGCTTTTTCTTCTAGATTGTGACTTTTATTCTGTGGACAAATACCTAGAAGTTGGATTGTTGGATTTTATGGTAGTTCTATTTTTTAGTATTTTGAGGAATCTCCGTGATGTTTTCCATAATGGCTATATCAATTTACATTTCTATCAACACTGTAAAAAGATACCTTTTTCTCCACATCCTTGCTAATATTTGCTTTCTTTTTTTTTTCTTTTTAGCAATATCATCCTAACAGAAGTGAGGTGATACCATTGTGGTTTTGATTTGCATTTCCTCAATAACTAGTGATATTGAGTAACTTTCCATATAACTATTCTCCATTCACATATCTTCTTTGTAAGAATGTCTATGTAGGTTATTTGCCAATTTTTTGATTGTGTTATTTGTCGTTTTTTTGGTATTGAAATTTATGAGTTCCTTATATGTTTTGGGTATCTACTCCTTATCAGATATATAGCTTGCAGATATTTTTCCCATTCTACAAGTTTCCTTTTCACTATGTTGATTGTTTCCTTTGATGTGCATCTTTTTTGTTTGATATAGTCCTACATGTTTATTTTTGCTTTTGTTGCGTTTTGGGGGTCATATCCAAAATTTCATTACCAAGACCAATATCAGAGTTTTTTTTTTCCCTGTGTTTTCTTCCAGGGGTTTCATAGTTTCAGGTCTTACATTTAAGTCTTAAGATCAATTTAGAGTAGGATTTTTTTTCTGTATAGTGTAAGATAGAGTTCAATTTCATATTTTTCAACTTGGAGATTCACTTTTCCCAAGACCATCTATTAAAGGGAATATCTTTTCCTCATTCTGTATTCTGGCACTCTTGTGTAAGATTAATTGACCGTATATGTAGAAATTTCTCTGTTTTCTATTCTGTTCAATAGGTCTATGTTTCTGTTTTTATGCCAGTACTATATGATTATGATAGTTTTGTAATATAATTTGAAATCAGGAAGTACAACTAGTTCAGTTTTGTTTTGTTTTGCTCCAAGATTTCTTTGGCTATTACATTTTTTTGTGTGTGTGGTTCTACTTGAATTTTAGAATTTTTTCTATTTCTATGAAAATACCATTGCAATTTTGAATTACATTTAATCTGCAGATCACTTTGGGCAGTATGGACATTTAAAAAATATTACTTCTTCCAATTCATAAACACAGGGTACTTTTAAATTTATATGCATGTTCCTCAATTTCTTTCATTTTATAATGTTTAGTGTACAGATTTTTACTTTCTTGGTTAAGTTTAATTATAAGCATTTTATTATTTTCATTTTATTATAAATGAAATTGCTTTCTTATTTCATTTTTTGATAATTTATTTTTAGTGTATTAAAGCACAATTGGTTTTCGTATGTAGATTTTGTATCCTTAGATGTGAATGAATTCATTTATTCGAACATAAATGAAAACCTTAGACTCCATTAAAAAAATGAAGTTCAGACCAGAAAAACAGAAAAAAAACAGAGAGTTGATTTTTTTTTTTTTTTTGGAAAAGTAAACAAAACCTTTAGTTAGACTAACTAGGAAATACAGAAGATTCAAATACATAAAATTATAAATGAAAGATGAGACATTACAACTGACACCACAGAAATGTAGATGCATCATTGGACTATGAACAGTTCTATGCTAATGAATTAGGTAACCTAGAAGAAATGAATAAATTAATAGAAATATACAATCTATACCGATTGAATCAAGAATAAATAGCAAATCTAAATAGACCAACAATAAATGAGGAGATGGACTCATAGATCAAACACCACCCAACAATGAAAAGCCCAAGACCACATGGCTTCACTGGTAAATTCTGTCAAATTTCATTTATTCTACGAATTTCATTTAGTTATGAAGTCTTTAAGGTTTTTCTGTATATAAGAGCACGTCATCTGCAAACAGAGACTGTTTTACTTATTCCTTTCTCATTTGGATGCTTTTTATTTATCTTTCTTGCGTAATACACCTTGCTAGGACTTCCAGTACTATTTTGAATAGAAGTGACTAGAGTGGACATTCTTGCCTTGTTCTTGATGTTATAGAAAAACCTCTTCATTTCTCAACAGAGGATAATGTTATCTGTGAGCTTGTCATGACCAATAAATATGGCCTTTATTATATTCAGGTACATTCTTTTTATACTTAGTTTGTTGAGCATTTTCATCATGCAAGAGTGTTATATTTTGCTAAATACCTTTTTTAAAAATATCTATTAAGATGATCATATGACCATTATATAATCATATCACTCATTTTGTTAATATGGTATGTCATATGTATGATTTGTGTATGTTGCCTTGCATTTTAGGGATAAAGTCTACTTGACTGTGATTTATGATCCTTTTAATGTGCTGTTTAAGTTGTTGATATTATATATATGTATTATATATGTATATGTTAATCATGGATATTGGCTGTAATTTGTTTTGTTTTAGAATTTATTCTGCCTTTGGTATCAAGGGAATGCTAGCTTTATAGAGTGAGATTCAAGGTGTTCTTTCCTCTTTGATTTTTTTTTTTTGGTAGAGTTTGGGAATAATTGGCATTAATTCTTCAAATATTTGGTAGAATTTACCAGTGAAGCCATGCAGTCTTGGGCTTTTCTTTATTGGGTGGTTTTTGATCAATGAGTCAATCTCCTCATTTATTACTGGTCTATTTAGATTTGTTATTTCTTCTCGATCCAGTTGGTATAAATTGTATGTTTCTATGAATTTATTTATTTCTTCTAGGTTACCTAATTCATTGACATAAAACTGTTCATAGTAGTCTAATGATGTATTGGTATTTCTGTGGTGTCAGTTGTAATGTCTCATCTTACATTTATAATTTTATGTATTTGAATCTTCTGTCTCTGCTAGTTAGTCTAACTAAAGCTTTTGTTTACCTTTCCAAAAAATGTCAACTCTCTGTTTTCTGTTTCTCTGGTCTGTATTTTATTTATTTCCATCTGATCTTTATTAACTTCTTGCCTCCTGCTGACTTCAGGTTTAATTTGTTCTTCTTATTCAAGTTTCTTGAGGCATAAGGGTAATTTATTTGGGATTTTTTTTTTTTGAAAGAAAGGAAAAGAGAGGAAAGAAAGTGAGAGTGAAAGAAAGAAAAAAAAAGAATGTACGAGAGAAAGAAAGAGGAAGAAAAAGAGGGAGAGAGAACAGGATTCTTGTTCTACTGCCCAGGCTAG
>CAUYLG010040941.1:0-38582 GCA_963573385.1 Cacajao melanocephalus
CCATTCCTTCTGTAGCTCAGGAGAGCAGCCCCCACCCCATTTGCTCTCAGTGTCCTAGATTCTTTGTGTTCTCGCTGCAGTTCCCTGTGGGTTCCATGTTTTCCTTGTTCCCTTCCATGCCTAGCTAGGTTGCAGAGTAAAGTTTATGATTATGAAATGAAAACTAAACAACAAAAGTGTCACATATGTCCACATACACATGTGTACATATATTAATAATTATATGTATATAACCTGCAAATACGTTACTGTTAATGGTAGTTATTTCTGGAAGAATGAGATTATCATACAGCTTGAGGGAATGGGGCAGAGTTAAGCAGCTTTTGCTTTTCATTCTATCATCTTTGGTATTATTTAAATTTTTAACAGTAAACAATTATAACTTTTGTTATTGATACTGATTTTTGTGAAAACCATAAATAACAAATAAAATCTACAGCAATGCATCTTAAAATCTTCTATCCACTTTCATCCACTTCTTTTCTATTCCCTTCACTATTCTCTTGCCCCCCTCCCCTATTTCTAGGAAAAGTCCAGCTCTAGCATGAGTGCCCAGCATGGAGCCTCTTGTCTTTCCTAGCCTAACTTCTTGCTTCTCCTCTTTTGTCTATCTCTTCTCTTTTTCTTAATTCGGCATCACCAACCCCAGAAAACTAAGCATTCAATGTGGAACACTTCTCAAGGATAATAGAAAGAGAAGATACTGAATATGTTTTCCTTGGTAAAAAGAGGTTAAAAGAAAACCCTCTTTACTATAGAGGAGAAGAAGGACACTAACATACAGATGTTCCTCGACTTAACAGTGGGGTCATGTGCCAATAAAGCCATTATAAGAGGCACTCAATACATCTAACCTACCAAACATTATAGCTTAGCCTAGCCTACCTTAAACATGCTCAGAACACTTATATTCACCTGCGGTTAGGCAAATCATCTAACACAAAGCTTATTTTATAGCAAAGTGTTGAATATCTCATGTAATTTTTTGAATACGGTCCTGAAAGTAAAAAACAGAATGGTCGTATGGGTACTCAAAGTACAGCTTCTACTGAATGTGTCACTTTTGCACCACTGTAAAATCAAAGATTACAAGTTGAATTATTGTAAGTTGAGGACTGTCTGTACTAATAAGTGTTGTTCCATCATACTTACTCCCCCCTCTCTCTCAACCACTAAGCTCAAGTGCCACAAAAACAGAAAGTGTAACTTCATTATTATGTCCTCAAAACCTATTACTTAACCAACACATAGTAGGTGCTCAATAATGTTTGTTGAATACATGTTTGAACAAGCAAAGCCCTTTAGCAGCTTATACCCTGTTAGGAAGGCTTATAATTAGAAATATTAAGTAATTTATCCTTAATATCTCATGTGCTGCTGACCCACTATTAACTGAGAGGCTTTTAACAGCTTTAAACAACCCACTGCCAATAACTAAGGACTTGCTTCTGCAAAGTCTGGCATGCTGATACAGCCTGTCAGCCAGGGAACCCAGTGGAGCTGTGCTTAGCAACCAGTCCCTTTGCTATCTATTTTGGTTAGCTATGTCAAAAGTTATTCTAACTTCATTCAATCAATGGCTTCATGTTGTGAAAGAGAGACACTCCAAAGAGATGAGAAAACAGAATCAAAGACATGTATGTTCAACACCTCTTAAGGCTGTTCCAAAATGCCTCTCTTCTTTCCCAGTGCAGCTAGGGCTGCATTGCACACTTGTTTACAATCCATTTGGGAGAGACCTATTAAGCAGAAGGAAGGTGTCTTTGACCTTCATCTCCCTGAAAGGAGAAACACAGAACAGCTGTCTGTTTACCATCCCAACCTCATTTCCATGGCGTGGAACTGCTCATTTGGGAATCATGAAAAATAAAACTGTTTCACTTTTTTTTTGTGCCTAAAGTGTTCTTAAAGACACTAGGCCCTGGGTAAGCTACAAAATGATTGAAACTGCATGCCACAAAGATTTCTTAGGTGGAAATGGAGAGATGTTTAGTCTCCAAGTTGTCAATAAGTACAATGCACAATCTGTGTATTTTTGTCTATCTGTTCCATGACTTCTACTTAGTATTTTGACTCAATTTCCAGAGAAAAGCCTTTGAATGCAAATACATATTAACTTCCAATAAAATACCTCAGGCGAAAGTTGGGCCCTTGACCAAGAGCAGCACTTTTTTTTCCTGTTTGGTGCATGCCACCTTGGTTCAAGTGAGTACAGACAAGACTGAGCAAGATCATATTCCATCCCCAAGCATGGCCCCCATACAGAGGCTTCATTATTTCGTGTATTCTAGATACATCAATGAAAATGGAAAGAAATCCTGCTGATTTCACTCAACAAATTGTCTTATGCCTTAAGTTAGTTTTAACTTCAAAATTAACAGTGCTAGGTTCCAGTTTGAACAGGAAGACATGATATAAGTCATTGAGTCCATGCTTCTCCTTGACAGAGGACGATTAGGACAATTTTTTAGACAAAAAGAAAAAGAGAGCAATACCTAAAGGCACAGGTGGTGTCAAGCAAAAAGAAAAACTAAAACTAACTCCTGGCTCAGTATTCTTTCCACTATAGCACATAGCCTCTCGCCTTGAATTGAGACCGCCATCAACATAATAATCTTTAAATTCAATACATTTGCAGGAATATCTCCTATGGCCCCAGAATTAGGCTAGACTTCTATGAAAGACACAAGTAGGCGGTGACCACTAATGGGTATAGGTTTTCTTTTTAGGATGATGAAAATGTTCTGGAATTAGATAGTGGTGATGGTTGTTGAACCTTGCACATACACTCCCACTGAATTGTATGCACAATGGCAAATTTTACAGTTTGTGAATTAGATTTCATTTTTTTTTAGTCATACATTTCAGATAATTAGTAATGAACCAGAATCTAGTAGCAAAAGATGGCTTGTGGCACTAAGTGAAAATCAGAAAGGCTGACTAGCAAGTAACAAATATTTCATGTAAAAAAGCAAGAACTTAAGAAAATGTACATTAGGCTTTCAAAATCCCATAAATCCTATAATGATAAGTCAGTTTTTTACAATCTCTTCCTTGTTGAAATTAGTCATTGACTCCAGAGGAAAATTCCACTTTTGTCTAAAATACCAGGATTATATATTTATTTTGCGTAAGTGTATTGTATAAACATCAATCTCTCCTTCAATTTTTGCTCTGTGTATCTAAACTCAGTTAACACACATCTCAATGATCTCTTATGGCTCATTTTCATGATTCATAAAATGTGTGTGTACATTTGAAGTGGTTTGCTTTGGTGCACCATTGACTTCCTGGCTGTACAAGTATCTGGAGCCAAAATTTGGTGGGAATAACAGGAATAAGGGTGGGAATATAGGCAAGGAAATAAAGATAGATTCTGTTAAAAGATTGTCTTTATGTTCTTTGTGGGAAAAGGTACCAGAGTAGGTGAGTAAGCATTTGCACCAAGGCAAAATGCTTCAAATATACACACAAGTTTTATAAATCATGAAAAAGGACCATAGGAGAAAATCTAGGTGTGGGTTAACAGTTTAGAGACACAGAGAAAAAACAGAAAGAGAGGATGGATGAAGGAGAGGATACCATAAATTAAACAAAATAAAAACATAATCCTGGTATTTTAGGCCAAAGTGGAGGTCCCCCCACCCAATGACTAATTTCAACAAGGAAGCAATTAGAAAGAACTGGGCTGGGAGTATAATCACTTCACTGTGTATATGTACATCAAAGCATATATATAATCCCAGCCTATAATCCCAGCACTTTGGGAGGCTGAGGTAGGTGGATCACCTGAGGTCGGGAGTTTGAGACCAGATTGACAAACATGGAGAAACCCCATCTCTACTAAAAATACAAAATTAGACGGGTGTACTGGCACACGCCTGTAATCCCAGCTACTTGGGAGGGTGAGGCAGAAGAATTGCTTGAAATCAGGAGGCAGAGGTTGCAGTGAGCCAAGATTGTGCCATTGTACTCCAGCCTGGACAACAGAAGTGAAACTTCATCTAAAAAAAAAAAAACTGACTCTTTATCTCAGGATTTATAGGACTATTAAAGCCCAAACGAGCATTCATAGACATTACCCATTGGCCTATTCAGAATCCATTTCCTGCTCTTCCCTTTTCTCATGGGAAATCACACCATCCCCATTCTTTGTCATAGAGGTTCATACTGACTCCAGGAGTGGGCACATGATCCAGGCTTGGCCAATGATCTTATCCTAATACCCTGGCCTCAGCCATGGTCACATGCCTCAAGTCAGCATGCAATTCTGGAACTTTTGAAATCACCGTTTAGGAGAGAAATATCCTTTTGCCCAAGGATTTCTAACTCTATGAATGATGCTACCCAGGAATTGCAGGGAATCATCCATAGAAAGGACCTCCTGGAGAGTAAAGTCAATAAAGAGCCAAAAAATGAAGAATTAGATTCCTGGTGACTAAACGTGAGCTCCTGGATCCACGCATATCTGGATCCACTGTCCTTGGATTATTTGGATGGATGAATGAATATATTTCTTTCTGTTTAAGCCATTTTGAACCATGTTTCTGTCAATTTCAACAAAAGGTCATGATAAATGCAACATCCTGCCCAAACTTAAAGTTTCCAGATGAGGAATTGAGGTCCAGAGAGGAGTAAGAAGTTGCTTACAGTTGCACAACAGTCAACAACAGAACCTAGGCAAAAATGCAGATGGCTTGGATTTTAGTCCACTGCCTTTTCTCTACACTTTCAATAAAGATTGATTTTGGTAAGTGAAGTAAGCCAGACACAAAAGGAAAATATCACATGATCTCATTTACATGTAAAATCTACAAAAGTTAAATACACACAAGCTGAGAGAATGGTGGTACCAGGGTAGAGAGGGAGGCCAAATGAGAAGATGTTGATCAAAGAGTATAAAGTTGTAGTTATGTACAACAAGTAAGTCTAGACATTTAATGTAGAGCATGAGTACTACAGTTAATAATACTGTGAGCATGCTAGAAATTTGCCATGAAAGTAGATTTCAAGTGCTCTCACCAAAAAAAGGTAACTATAAGAAGAGGTGGATATATTAATTTGCTGACTGTCATAATCATTTCGCTATGCATATATACATCAAAACATCATGTTGTGCATCTGAAATATACTCAATTTTTATTTAAAAAGAAAGCTCAAAAAAGCATTGGTTTTGACTTCTTGAAAAGACTCATTTTGGAAACAAGTAGACATCCAAAGCTGAAATGTCACCCATAAGCCAAAGCCTTTAAAGAGAAGCTTTGGTGTACCTGCCTCTGAAAATTACATGTTTTCTCTCAATGCACCAAAAAGTAGCAAAGATCAGCAAACATCCAATAGCTTCCCACTGGTATTAGAATCAAATTCAAGCTCCTTTCTGCAGTCATCACACACTTGACTGATTGGGCCCCTGATACTCTTGCAACCTCATCTCATACAGTGCTTTCCTTTTGTCACTGTGCTCCACACACTCTGGTTTTCTTTCACACCCTTGAATGTCCCTCAGTCTTGTCCCACTCACCTTTGCATGTGCTCGTCCCTCTGGCTAGGATGCTTGTCCTGAACTCTTGGAACAGCTGGCTCCTTCTTGTCTCCAGGTTTCAATTTCAATGTCTCCTCTACCAAGGAGGCCTTTCATCAAAGCAGTTACCTCTCCTTATAACTCTTGAACTCAGGACACTGTTTTAAATTTTATCTATAACATATTGTCATTTTATTTATTATTGACATATTTGTTGTCTTCCTCTCTCCTGGACTTCACGTGAGCAGAAGTACAGCTGTACAGACCACTGTGAAACCCAAGTGCCCCGCATTTAGAATGCATTGAATAAATATTCCAATTGATGGAAGAAATAAATAAAAGAAGACACCTCCCCGTGCCTAATTTGAGCTCACAGCCTTTCCAACTTTTTCCAAACAAGACTTCATCTTCTTTATTCCCAATACTAGAAAGCTTCAAGAGACTTTCATTACAGCTTCCATTGGCTAAGGGCGGGAGTTCCCCAACTCCTTGTGCTTCCCAGGTGAGGTGACACCCCATTCTGCTTTGACTCACCCTTGGTTGGCTGCACCCACTGTCTAACCAGTCCCAATGAGATGAGCCGGGCACCTCAGTTGGAAATGCAGAAATCACACCTTCTGCAGTGATCTGGCTGGGAGCTGCAGATGGTAACTGTTCCTATTTGGCCATCTTGCCAGCCATCCAAAAGTATTCTTCTTAGAAAACCCTTAGAGCATTTTTGCCATTTAAACAGCAGTGATTTCCCAAACCATTTTCTAAACCTAAATTGCTGGGCAGCTTAGCTTCATCCAAGCCTGTGTCTAGCAAAGGAAGGCAGGTAACTTAGTGCTCCATTTGCCAGTGGCGATCAGGCCTAAGTGATTGAATTGCCCTTCCAGGTGATTTGCCCCGTTATTGTTTTGACATGGAACCATTATATTAATTCTGACATTGGCACTGCTTGCTGCATCAAACCAAGTGTCTTTGCTGCCAGCTTGAATAGCTAAATATTGTATTTTCATCCAACTCAATTGTAAATCTCATAAACCAAGCCTTGAGAAAAGGTGTATTTAACCTCACATGGATTGCAGACAATTGCTAAATCAGTAACACAGGACACTGTAAGCCAAGAAGCTTGGCCACTTGTAGTCAGCTGGCAGATATGTCAACTCTACAGCTCATGCTCACCTTGTTAGAATCCTTTTGGTTTAAAGAGACAAAAATAAATGTTTTAAGCAAAAACAGAAATTTACTGGGTCACTTAACTGAAAACTCCAGTAGTAAATCTGTCCCCGGATTCAGGATTTCAAATCATTTCTCAACTCTGCTCATTCACACACTTCCTTTGCAGGCTCCTCATGGTGGCAAGATGATGGGAAGCCAATCTCCAGGCCTCCATGCCAGTAGGTGTAAATCTAAGCAAACATTTCTGTAAGTTTCACTGGCTCCTATGAGGCTGCATGTTCATTTCTAAAATAATCAGATTATTCTGAAAAATGTCTAGGGCAATACAATGCTAGGGCAATATTAATGTAGATAGAATAATCATGTGGATACACCTAGAGCTTTGGAGCAGAGTCAACTCTACTTGAAGCTCATGGTTAAAGACTAAGAAGCAGATTGTTCCTTTGGGGTAGAGCAGAGTGCTGTTCAAGAAGAAAAGTGAATGAAAGCTTGGTAATGATAACAATGGACTTCTGCTACACCATACAGGTTACTAAGCCTCAGAAGTGTTCTTGCAATGGTGACAACTGCCAAATATCCCCTGTATTCCTATGAAGCCTGGGTCAACCAAAGAGAAATGGAGCAAGAGACAATGGGATACAGTGGATTATATAACTGACATATTTTAAACTCTTTACAAACCAAAACCCATCTACCTACTTCTCTTATTTTTTGCCAGATACACCACACACCCATTCTTCCAACACCATTAAGAGTAACAACCAAACCAGGGTTTGGACTGAAACACAAAGGTAATGTCTCCAACACCAGCATTTTGCCATTCCATTCATTTATACCTCTGGGAAGCAATAAAGAGACATGAAAATGCAAAGAGAAGAGGAAAAGAAAGAGAATAGTACAATAATGGGGAGGGAGGAAGAACAGATATAAGAAAGAATAATCTGTAAAGACAAAGTTAAAATAAAAATTAAAAATTAAAAAAGCCCTGCAGAGTGGCTCATGCCTGTAATCCCAGCACTTCTGGAGGCCAAGACAGGGAGATTGCCTGAGGTCAGGAATCGAGACCAGCCTGGTCAATATGGTGAAACCCTGTCTCTACTAAAAATACAAAAATTACCTGGGTGTGGTGCCGTGTGCCTGTAATCCAGCTGCTTGGGAGCCTGAGGCAGGAGAATTACCTGAACATGGGAGGCGGAGGTTGCAGTGAACCAAAATCACAACACTACACTCCAGCCTGGGTGACAGAGCGAGATTCCATCTCAAAAGAAAAAAAAAAAAAAGAGAGAGAGAGAGAAGGAAAAGGTGAAAAAAATCTCTGATAGGCAAAGTATGAATAGTTTTCTTTTTCTATTTATTTTGCTTATCTAATTTATCTATAATAAACATGTATTATTTATACTAAATATGTTTGTAATAAATAAAAGAATTTCTTACAATTATATTCTTCTACGGCCAGAGTATATACATCATTTTCATATATGATGTTGGAGTTTTAGTAAGGATGATAATAAATAACAATGAATAGTATCTCTTTATTTTTCCTGCCAAAATTCACATCCACTTGAGAGATAATCACAGGAGTGAAGCCAAGGAAGATTAAAATATTAGCTTTATTATTGATTGATATGGTTAGGCTTTGTGCTCCCACCCAAATCTCAAATTGTAATCCCCATGTGTCGAGGGAAGAAAGTGACTGAATCAACGAGGGTGGTTTCTCCTTTGCTGTTCTCATGACAGTGAGTTCTCACAAGATCTGATGGTTTGTGTTTTGTTTTGTTTTGTTTTGTTTTGTTTTGATTTGTTTTGTTTTGTTTTGAAACAAGGTCTTACTCTGTCACCCAGGCTGGAATGCAGTGATGCAATCTCAGCTCACTGCAACCTCCGCCTCCTGGGTTCAAGCAATTCTCCTGCCTCAGCCTCCCAAGTAGCTAGAATTACAGGCATACACCACAATGCCTGGCTAATTTTTGTACTTTTAGTAGAGACGGTTTCACCATATTGGCCAGGCTAGTCTCGAACTCCTGATCTCAAGTGATCCACCCGCCTCAGCCTCCCAAAGTGCTGGAATTACTGGTGTGAGACACCACACCCAGCTGATCTGATAGTTTTATAAGTATCTAGCATTTCCCCTGATTGTACTTCTCTCTCCTGCCACCACGTGAAGAACGTCCTTGCTACCCCTTTGCCTTCCACCATAATTGTAAGTTTCCTGAGGCCTCCCCAGCCATGTAGAACCGTGAGTCAATTAAACTTCTTTCCTTTGTAAATTATGCAGCCTCAGGTATTTCTTCATAGCAGTGTGAAAACAGACTAATACACTGATAAACCTGATGTTTGAGAAATAAAATGCTGTTTTCAAGACCATTAGGCTCACTGATACTTCAGTCTCTCATTTAGACAGACTTGCCCAATCATAGCTACTGGTAATCCTGGACAATAGTGGGCTTTTTCCCTTGGAGGCCTGCTCCTGTAATATGGGAGAAAGGAGAAGCACAGAAGGAATGCTCCTGCTGGCAGAGTTCCTCCCAAAGACCAAAAAGAAAGAAAAGAGTTTAGCCATGCATGCTTAGTTTCTTCTCCTAAACTCACCAAACAAACTACTCAATTTCCTAGGAAAGAATGAGACAGGGAGTGAGGAAGAGGCCAAATTCACTCTATTAGAGACCCCTCCACAACTGCCAGGGGACAGAGTTCTCCCCTAACCCCCAGCAGATGGTAGGGTATACTGTAAACCAGCCATAATATGTTAACTCTTATCCCTGTCAATGGAATTAAGATAAATAAAAAATGTTATTCAATATTTGGTTATACATAACTATTCTCTATTACTGGAAGTCAGTAAGAATCCTTTTTTCTACATCAACCTACCAATTAGACCAGCAATCATAAGATAAACTTGGTTCAGGAGGAACTTGCAAGGACTGCATTATGATAATGGTTTTATATTATTTACTATCTATAAGATTAAGAAGATGATGATATGAAAATAAATGTGACACTGGCTTCTGTTTTAGAATTTCTCTCCCAGTCAGCCGTTTTCTCAGGAGAAAGATGGTGTTTGCTATTGCACTTTTAGGTCTTCGTCTCCCTGGCCTGCTTCATAAATAATGAAGAAATCTTAGCTAGTTAGATTTTTGTTGCAGCCAGCTGCTTTTATTTATGAATAACTTGGGCAGCCAATCATTTTCTGCATGCTAGCACAATACTACTCTCAAAGAGAAGGCAACAGGTTACTGGGAAAACCTGGGACAAGATGTTACACACTGTGCCTGCCACCCCACCACCATCTCAGAGCAAAGATTTATTCAGCCCACTGGAATTGGCATATATTTTATTGCTGTCATCATAAAGAGACATGGCAGTCTGCTCCTTCTGGTCTATTGCTATTTGAAACTTTCTCATTTGCATTCTTCCTTCATGCTGTTTCAAAGAAACACTGTAGAGATTTTACAAAGGTTATCAATTACATCATCACCTAGAACATCAGATAGCATTCTCACCGTTTATGACCATTGAGTGATGAAAAGCACAGACTGAAAAACTCTCAGAAATAGTTTGTGTCTAAGCAATAAAATCTGGTAAATGAAATTCAAAGTAACTTAGGGACAGGGCAAACAAATGAAAATCTCTCAAATGTTTATTTCATCCTTACAGATGAATTAATAAAGAAGGAACATACTAATTGATTGGAAGTCATAAGAAAACCTGGTTTTTCTAGAGAATATGTTCTAAACAAACTATTTTTAATGTAACATATCTGGGTAGATCCAGCCCTTAATTGTAATTTTAAAAGGACTATAACATAATTATGTCGCTAGAATTTTTATTTTTCATTTCTGAATTCTCTTTTCTTCTCATTATCATGGTCCATGAAAACAGAGGCATGGGTTTTGACCTTCTAAAAGCTACTAATATTATCCTACATTATAGAATCTTAATGCAGTGATATGGTTTAAGAGAAAACCAGAACCCTTCTGGGCAGCAAGATCTGACTGGGCTGACTGACACTGGAATATGTGATTTCCTGTGGAAGATCTCAAAAAGCATATGACAGTTTTCAATCGTTTTCAGTGCTTAAGTTAGGGGACAAAAAAAAGTATTTGTTGAATATCTATTATTTATTAGATATTTACATACATTAGATATTCTGTCAGGCAACAAATGCTTATCAAAGAATAACTGTGTGCCCGACACTGTACTAGATGATATAGTGATAGCACCTCCCAGTGATTTTGCCAATTTTTTCATCACAGTCAATTGTGATTTTTGAAAATCTTTGCTCAGAAAGCTTTTATTAGTTTGCCATGGTTGCGATAACAGAGTATAGCAAACTGGGTGGCTTAAACAAAAGAAATGTATTACCTTCACAGTTCTAAAGGTGAGGAGTCCAAGATCAAGGTGTTGGCCAGGTGGATTCCTTCAGAGGGCAGTGAGAGATATCCCATGCCTCTCTCCCAGCTTCTGGTGATTTGCATTGGCATCATCACCCAGATCTCTGCCTTTATGTTCATATGGTGCTCTCCCTGTGTGGATGTTCTGTGCCCAGATTCTCTCTTTTTGTAAGTATGCCAGTCATATTAATTAGGACCCACCCTAATGACCTCATTTTAACTAGATTATCTCTCTCAAAGTCTACAGCACTGGAGGTTAGGACTCCAATATATCTTTTATTAGAGGACACAGTTCAACCCATAACAGGCCTCCTGAGCAGAGGTATTCATCAGTTTTCCACTATGACGTGAATACAACATTCACATGAAGAGCATACTCCTATGGGATATTTTCACAAAGCTCATTTCCTCTCACTTGAACTCTACCTTTGTCCTCTCATTTATAAAAAAAAAATTTGCAAGAGTAATTTTTTAAACACAATAAAACAACATTTTACAAGCGTTGTAATAATGAGGACAACCCCAACCAGTAAAGGCTGTGGTGCTGACGCTATGAGCTTCAGTTTATAAGTAACTCTTAGAATTGGAAGTAACTTATTTCCTCTGTATCAGATCTCAGAACCAATCCACGGATCAATCACATTAGCTCCACCTTCAAAATACATCCAGAATCTATCCGTGACTCATCCCCTTCTCTGTTACTTACTTGTCCAGCTATTACTATCTCTTTCATGCACTCTTACAACAGCTTCCTAACTGGCCATGCTTTCGTCATTGCCCTCCCATTTCCCCTAACTTATTTTAAATGTAACACACAATTCTTTTACAACGTAAGTCAAATTATATCATTCCTCTACTAAATACCTTCCCAAGGCTCCCCATCTTATTGAGAATGAAACTAAAGTCCATATAGAAACCAAGACATTACATAAGCTGGTCCATTACCTCTCTTTCTTTAGCTTCTATAATTATCTCTCTTGCTTACTATACTCCAGCCATTCTTTAAACATGCTGGGCTCTTAATAAATGTCTGCTGAATGAATGAATCCAAATAGCAGAACACAATTCCAGTGACTTGGAAAGGCATTTTTATACTAATTACCCATGAATGTACTCTGATGTTTTTTAAAAGTTAATTCTTTAAAAACATTGATATTTCAGCCTAATTTCCCAGGTTCAAATTTAAGTTCTACCACCTATATCTGTATGGTGCTTGACTCATTACTTACTCTCTTTGTGCCTCTAGTAAACCAAAATTAAAATTCTAAGCCCCCTAACTGTCAGAATGGGCCCTTCCTCTTGGCCAAGGGCATTCCAATGTTAACCTGAAAAACGAGTTCAGGCTATGACAGGAAGTGGGGGTCAGATATGCCTCATTATACCCACCTTCTTGGGAATTCAGGCACAACTGACCAGTATTAACATTAAAACAGAGACCTTAAGAGTTTTTGTAGCACTAAGATACCATATTCCAGACTGATTCTTGTATAGCATCACATGACAGTTAGTGGGCAATGAAAGAAATTAAAGTATTTTACTCTAATATATATTTCTTTGACATACTTTCAAATGGTCTTGCAAAGCTATCTGGGAAAATCTACTTTCTGTAAAGAATCCCCTTCCCTTTCCAGTCTTTTCCTTGATCCAGGAGAGAATTAACTAAGAGTCTGGCACCTTTTTAAGTCTGATAAGAAACATTTACAATCTATTTTTTTAAAAGCCTGCTACCTGGAGACTTCATCTGCATAATAAGAACCCTGGTCTTCACAACCCCTTGTCTTAACCCAGACACCCTCTTCTATGGCTTTCAGGTCTTTAGATAAATTGGTTGAAAAAACCAATTGCCAATCAGAAAATTTTTGACTTCACCAATGACCTGGACACCCCCACTACCAGTTGTCCCAACATTTCAGACTGAACCAATGTACATCTTACATCAATATTGATTGATGTCTTATGTCTCTCTAAAATGTATAAAACTAACATGTAGCCTGATAGCCTCGGGCATACGTTCCTAGCAGTACCTGGGGCTGTGTCACTGGCAATTGGTCACTCATAACTTGCTTAGAATAAATCTCTTCAAATATTTCACAGAGTTCTACTGTTTTTGTTAACACCTCATATAATTCTAACTCATAGAATTTTTAAGGATTAACTAAATTAATACATATAAAGCACTTAATGTATAGCATCTGTGTGCTATATAAATCTTAATATCATTATCATAATTATTTTAGCTATGAGAAATCTATATTTTCAGTTGATTCAAACATCAAATAACCTTATTTTACCCAGTAACTGCTACTGACTACGCTAATAAAGCCTTTGACACCCTCATTACCATTTCCAAGGCTAAATAAATCATGTCTCCTCCAGCTTTATATGTAGGGAAGGATGCAGTCCATGCCTGTACCTGCCTCCTTTCTAAGGTGCATACCCATTTGTGTTGGGTGGAAAGTAGACCTTATCTCCAGTGTAACTGCTCTGAGTAAGCTATCCCCATTCTGACTGGTTCTTAGTCTTCTCTGAGGCTGTCTGGAAGTTAGTTCCTTTCTTAGCAGGGTTTCAAACTCTTGCAGGGTATACTTTGTGATCACTCTTCTAGCATGAGAGCCCCATCTAGCTCAAATTCTCACCCTACTGCCAGCCCTCTCCTGGATAGTCCAACCCACAACCTTTTATTGCTCAAGTATAGAATAGCCCAACAAGTTACCCTCCCTTAGGCAATAGGATATAGAGGGAGTAGCAGGCTACCTTCTGAGGCCTCTACTCAACCCAAAGAAAGTTCACATATTATTTCATACCAAATATTGAGAATAGGGGCTGCCTTCTCCTGACCCTTTTCCCCCTCATATATGTATAACTCTCTGTATCTCCACACAATCTCTCCACCACCCCTTTCTACATTCTAACAACCTCAGTACTCTACTAGCCTAGCCTTCTAGCAACATTCAGACAGAATATAATAACCAGTCCCAAAAAAGAGAATGTTTCACACCCTCAATCTTTTTTTTTTTTTTTAACTTTAAGTTCTGGGATACATGTGCTGAACATGCAGGTTTGTTACATAGGTATTCTTATGCCATGGTGGTTTGCTGCACCTATCAACCCATCATCTAGGTTTTAAGCCCTGTGTGGATTAGGTATTTGTCCTAATGCTCCCCCTCCTCTCCCCTTTTCCCCTACTCCACAACAGGCCCCTATGTGTGACGTTCTCCTGCCTGTGTCCATGTGTTCTCATTGTTCAGCTCCCACTTATGAGTGAGAACATATGGTGTTTGGTTTTCTGTTCCTGTGTTAGCTTGCTGAGGATGATGGCTTCCAGCTTCATCCATGTCCCTGCAAAGGACATGAACTCATTCTTTTTTATGGCTGCATAGTATTCCATGGTGTATATGTGCCACATTTTTGTTATCCATTTTATCATTGATGGGCATTTGGGTTGGCTCCAAGTCTTTGCTACTGAATATAGTCTTGCAATAAACATATACCGCACCTTCAGTCTTTTAGAAGGGGAGTGGAGGAACCCATGCCAAATTTTTACATCCAGGAAAAGAGGAGAGAGTAATATGTTTACCATTTTATAAACTCTGCATTCTGTGTTGGGCAGAAAAAAATAGCCCTCCAAAATGTCTGTTTTATCCCTGGAAACAATAAATATGTTATGTTATATGGCAAAGGAGAATTAAGGTTGCAGACGGAATTAATGTTATTAATAAGCTGACCTTAAAATAGGAAGATTTTCATGGATTATCTGAATGGACCCAATGCAATCACAGGGTTCTTCACAGCAGAATAGGGAGGCAGAAAAGAGAGAAATAGAAAGATTACTGCTCTTGGGAAGAACCCAACCCAACTTCATTAGCTATGTAGATGTAAGAAAAGAGCCATGAATTGAGAAATGCAGGCAGTGCAGTCTCCAGAAGTCTGAAAAAGCAAGGAAATCAACTCTTCCCTAGAGACTCCAGAAATGAATGCAGCTCTGCTGATACACGATTTTCATCTAGCAATACCCATGTCAGACTTCTGACTTCCATAATCATAGGTAATATTTGTGAAATTTGTGTTGTCGTAAGCCACAATGTTTGTGGTAGTTTCTTACAGCAGCAATGGAAAACTAATACACCCTCCAAATGTAACCGTCTATCTACCTTCTTGCCCCACTCTGAAGTGGTAGCACTGGTGCTAGTAAAATTAGTCATCTTGTCAGTATGAGGAGAAAGTGGCTGTCCTCACCAACAGGCAGCTTTATAAACTTATGTTTTGGGGTCTTTACTGACTTCTGTTTTCAGCTGAGAGCCGTCTCTATCCATTACAGCACTCTTCAACTAGTGCTGTCAAGCTATACATTCATCTGTCGGTATCTGTAGGGGAGAGGTTCCAGGACCCTGAGTATATCAAAATCTGTGGGTGTTCAAGTTACTTATATAAAATGCTGTTATGTTTGCATATAACCTATGTATATCCTCCTGTATACTATAAATCATCTCTAGATTACTTATAATACATAATACAATGTAAATGTTATGTAAGTAGTTGTCCTACTCTATTGTTTAGGAAAATAAAAAGAAAAAAGATGTGTACATATTCAGGATAGATGTAACCATGTATTTTTTCAAATATTTTCAATCCACAGTTGGTTGAATTCATGAAAATGGAACCCAGGGACACAAAGGATTGACTATACTTGTGATGAATTATAATACATGTCATGCTTACTGACTGAGACCTTTGAGTGATAGGAAATGTTATGGAACACTCTTGTAGTGATGCTCTGAACCATCCTTTGAGTTTTTTCTGCACCTGACTCATTAGGCCTCGATCAAGGCAAATGCCTGTTCTATAATTCCAGAATCAGGGTCTGTCTGACTCAAACACCTATGCCTGAACCCCTACACTTTATTTACTACCTGCTGATACCCAGGTCAATAACGTCAAATGATACAAATCTTTTCTCATCAACCTGATATCTACAGGAAGATAGATGCCTGAGGGACTCAATGCTCTGTCCTGCTGGAGACAGCTAATTTATCTAAAATTGATTGAATAAAGGATCTATGATTCATTCATTTGAAGAATATCTCTTAGATTATGTACAGGACACTGTGCCCAGCTTTCTGAATAGTTTCATTTCTCCACACCGTCCATCCATTGATTCCTCAAAAATAAATACATGATAGATAGCAGAAATTAGAATATAAAGGGGCCTTTCTGTAGTTTCCTCTTACAAGACATAAAGTTTATGACCTCTTCAGTTCTAGCATCGCTTCACACAACAGCCAGAGGGATTTTTAAAATACATACCTAAACACATCTTGCCCATGTTCTCTTCACTATTCTCCAATCTTACAACCAAGAAAAATATTTTGAAAATAATCTATAAAAATAGGCCTTCATTATTGGTCCCTGACTATAACTGTTGCTACCTCAAGGGATCATAAGGAAGATTACATTAGACTTTACATATATTGCATCTGGAACTGCACCTGCCTGCCGTTAAGTAGTTATCCTTTTGACCTCTCCAGCCCACCTTGCATCACTCCTTTTCTTGCTCTCAAAGATCCAGCTGTCCCAGAATTCTCTACACTCCCTCTATGCTCCACAGACCTCCTTTTGTTGGGAATACTCTTCTCCATCCTCTAAACCACCTTTACCTAAATTATTCCTACCCTTCTTGAAGATCTCCATTTAGACATAACTTCCTCAGGGAAGCCTAGTTCTCTAGTTCTGAAGAACAGATCAGATTGCCTTTGTGTGTGCTCTCATGGACCTTTTTGTAACTATAACAGCTTTATTAGTATATAATTCATATACTACTTAATTCAACTATTTAAAGTGTACAAGTCAATGGTTTTTGGTACATTCACAGAAATTTGCAATCATCACTACATTAAACTTTAAAACAGTTTTGTCACCCCAAAAAGAAATCCCATATTAGCAGTCACTCCCTATTCCCACCAACCACTCTAGTCCTTGGTAACCACTAATCTGTATTCCGTCTCTATGGACTTGCCTATTCTGGACAGTTTATATTAACGGACTCATATAACATGTGATCTTTGGTGTCTGGCTTCTTTCCCTTAGCATGTTTTCAAGGCTCATTCATGTTGCAGCATGTGTCAGTACTCTGCTCTTCTTTATAGCTGTTATTATACAGACATATCACATTTTATTTATCTATTTCTTACTTGATGGATGAGAAGAAAAAGTAAGATGGAAGAATAGAACTCTCCCAAGGATTGCCCCTGCAGAAACATCAATTTGAACAATATCTACATGCAAAAAATCCTTCATAGGAGCTAAGAAAATAAGGTTGGAGAACACAGTACATGCTTATAGCACAATAATAAAAAAAATGCAGTTTGTTAAACTGTATGAAAATAGAAGGAATAAGTTCTAACATTACTAGTATAGTAGAATAATTCTAGTTAACAAAAATTTATTAAGTATTTCAAAATAGCTAGAGAAATTGTAATGTTCTTAATACAAAGAAAATAGTAATGTTTGAGTTGATGGATATCCCAATTACCTTGATTTAATCAGTACATGTTGTAAAAGGGTATCAAAGTATCACATGCACCCCTAAAATACGTACAATTATATCCATGCCAGTCTCAGAGGCCATGAAATTCCTGCCCAGCATTATGTTAGTTGCAGCAGTCCCGAATTTAAGGTATTTCTCAGCACAACAGCCACAGTAGTTCCTGGCTTAGGCACCATGCCAGCCAGCCTTCACAGAATCTCTAGACAGATTTACTGTTAAAGAGCGTCCCAGACAAAGCTAGTTTGCAAAGACTGTAATAAATACCTACTTCTTTAAGTGCACATATATCAACTCATAGCCAGAGTATCAGAAGCAATCAAAGAAACGTGTCATCACCAACCAGACAAAATAAAGTACCAATTATCGGCCCTAAAGAAATGGAGATGTATGAACTACCCAACAAAGAATTCAGAATAACTGCTTTAAGTAAGCTCAACAAACTGTAATAAAAAACAGAAAAACAATTCAATGAATTGAAGAAAACAATAAATGACCAGAACAAGAAATTTAATAGAGAGATTAAAACAAGTTTAGAAAATCAAACAGAAATTCCAGAGCTGAAAAATACAATGAAGAAAATTAAAAATGCAGCAGAGAGCATCAATAGTGAAATAGATCTAGCAGAAGAAAAAAAACCTGTGGACTTAAACAGTTTACTTGAAAATATATAGTCACAAGAAAAAGAAAATGAAAAGGAATGAAGAAAGCTTACAGGATTTATAGGACAGCATCAAAAAAGCAATTTTTCAAGTCACAGGCATTCAAGAAGGAGAGGAGAAAAATAAAAAATCTCCAATCATATTCTATCCAAAGAAAACTACCCCAAGATTTATTATCATCATTGGATGAATATTTGAGATTTTTAAAGGACCTATGAATTTAACAGCTGGTAACTATATGTTATGTGATTATTTCTTTAACATCTGTCTCCCACACTAAGTATAGGCCTCTTAAAGGCAAATATCATATCTGCTTTTTGCTTATCATTATATCCCCAACATCAACAAATATTAACTGAATAAAAGAATAAATGAATGCATAAATGAATAAGTTAACAATAGGATAAAGCAATCAATGAGAAATGACACTTCTTCTCAATGTAGGGATCTTCCTCTCAATCCATCCAGAAAATTTTTCTTACTAATCTCCGAATGTTCTGCAGTTTTGACTTTGGGCATAATGCATGCCAGGTGCTACATCAGCTTAGCTGATATCTGGACAATTTGACCTTACTACCATTAAAAACTTCATCCAAGGAGAACAAAATCCTGAGGAAGCTATCTCTCATCTTGTCATATGCAGAAAGCAAGCATCTCTAGCCCATCTTTATTGATCGCAAGTACCTGCAAGGAAACAGGCAAATGTAACCACCCCTTTTACCTCCTATAAAACACAAGAAATCCCCAACATCCCAACTTTCACTTAGAAAATGTGTGCTTTTAAAATAAATTCGTAGAGTTGCAAGTGGTGGGAGTGCAAAGGAGTACTCTTTGATTCCCAGGCTGCCAGTATTTCAGGCATGTTAGATGTGTCTAGCTCCCTTTTTTTCCCCTAAGTCAAAGGTAAATATGGCCATTTTTGGAGAACCATCACAACCCTTTGTGCTGAAAGATGTGTGAAAAGCAAAACCATTGCCATCAGAAAAAAGTAGCTGTCCTGAGCAGTCCCTGCTATAGAAAGCATTTTGGGTGACTGAGAACGTCCCACTGTTAAATATAGATGTAGTTTTATGATGGTAATGATTCACTATACTTTTTGTTGCTGACGTTCTAACACTTCATACTTACAGACCACAGCACAACACAGTGTAACGTGGACTGGGAATTAGTGTTAGTGATACCTAATCATTTTTGAGTGCTTACTATGCGATGAGCACAATAATAAGCATTGTATACACAACACCTTGCTGGATTCTCACAATGGTGCCATGAAGTAGATTTTATAATTAACACAAATTTATAAATGAGGAAACAGAGTTAGAAGGGTCATTATGAACTTTGAACAATTTTTAGTTGGTAGTAGCAGAGCTGCGACTTGATCCATGGATAAGATCTGTGTTCTAAGTCACCATGCTAAAAATGCATCAGTCAGAGCACTGGGTTCTAGCTCTAGTACTGATACTCATCAGTTGTATTTGCCATGAGTGGTGCATTTAATAATTGTATGCCTCTACTTGTTCACTTGTAAAATAGGAGAATGGCTTGAATAGCCTGTTTAGTCTTACAGGGGTCTAAAGATCAGGCTGATATAAAATGCACTTGGGAACACTATGAAGAATGTGAAAACACTAGAAAAATCAAACGAAATGTATATAGCATGATTATTATACATAAAATCTTCACTAATTGATAATTTAGAAACTTCCCAGAGGAAAACATCAATATTCACACATATGGTTTTTGTAAATTATTAGTCTAGATAGGGAAAGTTTGCTGTTAAAATTTTGGTAAGAAAGAGCTAGTATTCACAAATGCTATATAGTTCTGGTTATGTCATCTTAGCCAACCTTTATCATTTCATCCATCAATTTTATTGCTCTTGGGCAGAGCAATAATTGTGTAATTGTATTTTCTGGCCCATTGAAGTTTAAGGATACTGTCATGCCACGACAAGAAGAGTCAAGTATCAGGTTTATTGAATATATAATTTAACTATGTGGCCTGTATCCATTAAAAATCAGAAAAAGCAAATGGAGTTGTCTGTGAATACTGGTTGGAGTGAATCACTGGCTTTTTTGTATTTATTTAGTGTTTTTTGATGCTAAATAAAAAAGACTTTTAATGGTATTATACATAGGAATTTGGGATAGAGGCTGAACCCCCCTGTGTCTAAGGAGGGGTGTTGAACATGTTTTGTGATACTTGACACTTATAAGTTATTGAATCTTATCTGATAGAAAGGAAATGAAAACACAGTTACATTTTAGTATCATGTCATCTCTCTTATACTATCTTCCCTTGGCTCCCCCAGTGTTTAAGGGCATGACCTTGCCAGGTTCATCTTTAATCCTACATTGCACCTAGAAGACAGTTTTGTATAGAATGGGTATTTGGTAAATCATTAATAGTTAGCCAAGTTGAATGAATAACTTTCCAAATAAGACCAAATAACATTCCAAATCAGATTATTTCTGTTTAGAATTCAATCTATTGACCATTCCAGAAATATTTTATGGTAGGCTGAGAGTCCATTTAAGATTTTGGCAAGCCTTAGACCAAGATTGTAGCAATCCAAGAATCTGTTACAATAGCTTGTGTTGACTTAATAATACAGGTGGCAAGGCCATACATTCTTGGATAATGTCACAATGGGCTATAGATAACTAAAAGCAATCAGGGAACAAGAAAGGCAAGTTATAAAATATTATCAGAAGAAGAGTTATATGGTAAACAAAAGCCACCTCCTAATATTGAGGTTAGTATTCAACTGGTTTATTTAATAGCAGGAGAGAAGCTCACTTCATTGTTTATGGGTGTCAATTTGAGATTCTCAGACATTCAGTCAGTAGGACTTTACTAATAGCCCCAATTCTGGATCATGATTTTTCTATACCCAGTTTCCTAACACAAGGCTCAGAGGCCCAAGCTAAATTTCTTAGGCCACACACTGCTCACTGACTACCCTTTGTCTAGTGCTGAGTTGACTAGAGCCATACCACACTCCCATCTCTCCTGAAGAGAATGCATTTTTAAGACTGCTAATTCTGTAACCAAAGGGCAGAGTTGAAAACAGTCAAGCCTTATGTGAACCAAGCCCTCAATCTTACTTTTGCCCTGCTCTTAGCACCTGAATTAGCCAGGCCCCTGTGTTCAGGAATATCCTGAGAACCCAGGTGCCATCCTAAAAGTGGAGTGTCCTGCAATTGCAGAGGAAAGATAATGCAGGCAAACAATCCAGAATATCTACCCAAAGATAAATAATGTTGAACCTGAATTACTTGAGCTAGCTATTAGCATTACCATATTTCTTCTACCACCAGTTGAAATTTGCTTAGCAAGATGCCTGCTTGAAACCTTTCAATGACTTTCCACTGGCCTTAGAATAAAATCTTAAGATTCTGAGTACAAATTACAAAGCCTTCTAAAATCTGCATCCCACTCACCCCACCTACTTCACATCTTGTCATGCCATTTCTCCTTTTATCCCCTTCATACCATTTACCTCCACCAAGAGGTCAACACCAGACTTTTATCTCTGTTGGCTTTCAAATAGCTCTTGCCTCTTCCTAGTACAGAAGCCCCAACTCTCTCTTGCTTTGTCAACTCCCATTCAGGTATCAGTTTGTACTTAGATATCTCTTCCTGAGATTGGCCTTCCCAAACCATCTTTCACTCCCCACTAAGTGCTGTCATAACAGCCTGTCCTCTTCCTTTCATAGAAGCTATCATGTGTTGTTAATATCATCACATATTTGTTAAGGCCACACCATAAGCCTAAAGTGGTTTTTATGTCTTCTCCTCTGCTTTTCTACTGTCTAACACAATGTCTGGTATTACACAGACATGCAAGGAAATATGTGGGAGGTTTGCATCTTCATTCATGGGACAGGTGAGATTTGCATTAATGAAGTAAGTAAGACAAGTCTCTTGCAGTTTTTTAATCTCCCCAGCTCTGTTCCGTGACTCCTTTTTTTGCACAACTGGAGACTTGGTGCCTGCCATGTCACATACTTTCCTATCTCTGAGTTCATGTATTGTTAGGCATTAAAATCTTTAAGATCCATCCATGTGAACATTCAGGATGAAAGTGCTTAGTCAAAAGGTGTATTAATTATTCGGCCTGCATGGTACATGGCAGGTAACCAGATGTTGACGCCTGGGGTCACTTGGGAATGAGCCTTTTGTGATTTTACACTAGCCTAAGAGCTCCCAGAAAACCTGAGTGTATCACCTGTGTACTGTACAAGATAAATTGAGGACCAGTCATGCACTGCATAGCCAGGGAAAACATCATTATTCTAGTGATTATTTCAAACAGCAAATGCTGTTGCTCAGCAAGGCATGAGTGTCCTAGTATTACCAGTTATCTTTATACTTTCCAAATCACTTGATTCAAATTAGCTATATTTAGTGCAACTTAAAAGAAGTCACAGAAAATAATCCTGTACCTCAGTATTGCTCAACCACAGGGACAGTCCTAATTTTGTGATATAATGAGTTGTGAGTGGTGCTACAGGTAACTTTTCATTCATATTATTGTGGTTAAGAACACAGTCTCTAAGATAACAAAAATCTTGGTTCAGATCCTAACTCTACCACCTACTGTCAAGGAAGGACTTCCACAAGTCCCTTCTTGTCTGTATTAGTCTGTTTTCACATGCTATGAAGAACTACCTGAGATGGAGTAGTTTATAAAGAAAAGAGGTTTAATTGACTCATAGTTCTGCAGGGCTAAGGGGAGGCCTCAGTAAATTTACAATCATGGCAGAAGGTAAAGGAGAAGCAAGGCACATCTTACACAGTGGCAGGAGAGAAAGAAGGCAAACGAGGGAGTTCCACACACCTTCAAACAACCAGATCTCATGAGAGTTTACTCACTGTCACAAGAACAGCAAGGGGAAGTCAGCCCCCATGATTCAATCGCCTCTTACTGAACCCTTCCCCCAGCACATGGGAATTACAATTCAAGATGAGATTTGGGTGGGGACACAGAGCCAAATCACATCACTGTCTCAGAGTCTGTTTTCTCACCTATAAAATGGTGATACAATCAGAAATAATAAGAGGGATATCACCACTGATCCCACAGAAATATGAACAACCGTCAGAGAATAGTATAAACACCTCTATTCACAGAAACTAGAACATCTAGAAGAAATGGATAAATTCTCAGACACATACACCCTCCCAAGACTGAACCAGGAAGAAATTGAATCCATGAATAGACCAACAACAAGTTCTGAAATTGAAGAAGTAATAAATAGCTTACCAACCAAAACTCCCGAGGACCAGACACATTTGTAGCTGAATTCCACCAGAGATACAACGAAGAGCTGGTATCATTTCTACTAAAACTATTCCAAAAAATTGAAAAGGAGGGACTCCTGCCTAACTTATTTTATGAGGCCAGCATCATCCTGATACCAACACCTAGCAGAGATACAATTAAAAAAAGAAATTTCAGGCCAATATCCCTAATGAATATTGATGCAAAAATTCTCAATAAAATACTGGCAAACCAAATCCAGCAGTACATCAAAAAGCTTATCCACTACGATCAAGTTGGCTTCATCCCTGGGATGCAAGGGTGGTTCAACATACATAAACCAATAAATGTGATTCATCACAAAAACAGAACTAAAGACAGAAAGCACATGATTATCTTAATAGATGCAGAAAGGGCCTTTGATAAAAATTTAACAATGCTTCATGTTAAAAACTCTCAATAAACTAGGTATTAAAGGAACATACCTCAAAATAATAGAAGCCATATATAACAAACCCACAGCCAATATCATACTCAGTGGGCAAAAACTTGGAGCATTCCCCTTGAAAACTGGCATAAGATAAGCGTGCCCTCTCTCACCACTCCTATTTAACACAGTGTTGAAAGTTCTGGCCAGGGAAATTAGGGAAGAAAAAGAAATAAAAGGTATTCAAATAGAAATAAAGGAAGTCAAATTATCTTTGTTTGCAGATGACATGATGCTATACCTAGAAAACCCCATCGTCTCAGCTCAAAAGCTTCTTAAGCTGATAAGCAACTTCAGTAGTCTCAAGATACAAAATTAATGTATCTAGCATTCCTATACACTAGCAACAGGCAAGCAGAGAGCCAAATTATAAGTTAACTCCCATTCACAATTGCTACAAAAAAAGTAAGATACCCATGAATACAGCTAACAAAAGAAATGAAGGATCTCTTCAAGAAGAACTTCACACCACTGCTCCAAGAAATCAGAAAAGACACAAACATATGGATAAACATTCCATGCTCATAGATAAAAAGAATCAATATTGTGAAAATGGCCATACTGCCCAAAGTAACTTATAGATTCAACGCTATTCCCATTAAACTGCCGTTGTATTCTTCATAGAATTAGAAAATTCTATTTTAAAATTCATATGGAACCAAAAGAGAGCCTGAATAGCCAAGAAAATCCTAAGCAAAAAGAACAAAGCTAGAGGCATCATACTACCCAACTTTAACTATACAACAAGACTATAATAACCAAAACAGCATAGTGCTGGTACAAAAACTGATACGTAAACCAATGGAACAGAATAGAGAATATAGAAATAAGATTGCACACCTACAACTATCTGATCTTTGACAAACCTGACAAAAACAAGCAATAGGGAAAGGATTCCCTATTTAATAAGTGGTGCTAGGAGAACTGGCTAGCCATATGCAGAAAATTGAAGCTGGACTCCTTTCTTACACCTTATCCAAAAAATTAATTCAAGACAGATTAAAGACTTATATGTAAAACTCAAAACTATAAAACTGTTAGAAGAAAATCTAGGTAATACCATTCAGGACCTAGGCATGAGTAAAAATTTCACGACAAAAACACAAAACACAACTGTAACAAAAGTAAAACTTGACAAATGGGATTTAATTAAACTAAAGAGCTTCTTTATGCACACAAAAGAAAAAGAGACTTTTTCTTTTTGCCTGGAACCGTAGACTTGAAATCTCTGGATGATCAAAGTAAACAGATAACCTACAGCATGGGAGAAACTTTTTGCAATGCATTCATCTGACAAAAGTCTGATAGCCAGAGTCTACAAGGAACTTAAACAAATTTACATGAAAAAAACAAACAAACCCATTAAAAAGTGGGCAAAGGACATGAACAAATGCTTCTCAAAAGAAAACATTCATGTGTTCAACAAACATGAAAAAAAGCTCAACATCACTGATGATTAGAGAATCCAAATCAAAACTATAATGAGATACCATCTTTCACCAGTCAGAATGGTGGTCATTAACAAGTAATCATCAACAGCAGATGCTGGCAAGTTTGGAGAGAAAAAGGAACACTTTTACACTATTGGTGGAAGTGTGAATTAGTTCAACCATTGTGGAAGATGGTGTGGCAATTCCTCAAAGATCTAGTGATGGAAATACCATTTGACTCAGCAATCCCATTACTGTATATATACCCAAAGTAATATAAATCATTCTATTATAAAGATACATGCATGTATCACTGCATCACTATTCACAATAGAAAAGACATGAAATCAACCCAAATATCTGTCAGTGATAGACTGGATAAAGAAAATGTGGTACATATACACAGTCGGATACTATGTATTCATCAAAAGGATGAGATCGTGTCCTTGCAAAGGATAGAGCTGGAAGCCATTATCTTCAGCAAACTAACACAGGAACAAAAAACAAAACACCACATGTTCTCACCTATAAGTGGGAGCTGAATGATGAAAACACATGGACACACAGTGGGAAACAACACATACTAGGGCCTGTCATGGTGGGATGGCGAGGAAAGGAGAGCATCAGGAAGAATAGCTAATGGATGCTGGGCTTAATACCTAGGTGACGGGATGATCTGTGCAGCAAACCATCATGGCACACATTTACCTGTGTAATAAACCTGCACATCCTGCACATGTACCCCTGAGCTTAAAAGTAAAAAGTTGAAGATTTGAAAAATGATGGTAACAACAGTAAACATTTTATAGTGCTATGGTTAGGATTACATAAGGTAATCCATGCAAAACCTGATACAGAGCCAGGCACCTAGAAAAGATGAGGATAATAATCATCCATACCTAACAGGGTTATTGTGATACTTAAATGATAGTCATCTTCAAGCGCTTGGCCTAATGCCCAGCACATACTAAACAATAAATGAAATCTACTATTAACTAAAAACAGTTAGGTTAACCAAGTCTGCAAAGGAACCATTTTTTAATGGAGTGAACAAAAGTAATGCCTATAACAATGTCTCCCCTGCTTATTTGCATTCTAGTATACTTTCTTCAGTGGGACAGAATGGGGTGGGGTGTCAGCCTGGGGGCCAGAGATACTGAAAAGCCTTGGCACACCCATGAGAACAGAGTACACCGCATGTGTGGGCCTCTCCTCTTCGGTATTATTCCAGATGAAAGACTGTAAGTCCATGAATCCCTGCTGTAGATCGTGCAATAAATCTGTGCTCTTGAAACCTAGAGAAATTCCAGGATCATCCAGAGATTTCAAGTCTATGGTTCCAGGCTCTTGATAACTCTTTCTTAGAATTCTGAAGCAAGTGAAAGAAACTGATATTTGATTCACAAAAGCAGATTTGTTATGAAAAAAATCATACCGAAAAAATGCAAGGGTCAGAAGGACAGACAGAAGCCAAATCGACAGTGCTCATCTTATGTCCTGATGAGGACACAGGATTTCCTCCCACAAATTCCCCTGCGAGGAATGCCCTTTGTTGCTGTACCCTGAATTTCCACATCCATTATCTCTACTTACATAAGCCTATTTTCTGCATAAAACTCCCATCAGTGCAGTTCACAAAAACCTGACCTTCCGTGACAACTCAATATTCATTAATATCATATGGAAGTCGCTCACACATGTAGTCCTAGCACTTTGCAAGGCTGAGGTAGGTGGATCGCTTGAGCTCAGGAGTTCAAGACCAGCCTGAGCAACACAGTGAGACCCCATTTCTAAAGTATAAAAATTAATAACGTTGTTTAGGAGCCCCTAACTCAGTACCTAATACATAGTTTTATAACTGTGCTAAGTCATTAGCTGTCAGCTTGTTTTAATCACATACCAGCTTATTTTGTTTTTTATTCCCTTATTCCCTCAATAAGAATATAAGCTCCTGTGGGTATGGACTCCTTCTTCTCTTCCACTCCAGAGACGTCCTCATATATCCCACATCTCTGAACATGAAATAGGTCAGACTCACTAGATTTTAGAAAAGGAAAATAGGAGATTATTAAATCTAACCTCCTAATAGTACTGATGAGAAATCTCAGACCCAGAGAACTTAGATAACTTGAGTTCAAATATATAGATGGTTATACAGCCAGGATTGTAACTATGACCTTTAGATCCATTATCCAGTGTTTCTCAACAATTCTTGTTATCTCTAATTCCAAGGAAAAGAACTATGACAAGCAACGAGACAGGAAAGGAATTCGATATAAAAAATATATATGTATACACACACACACACACACAATTCAGTAAAAGTAATTGGTAAAAAAGTAATCTGGCCTGGTATCAGATTAATGCTGTGAATGACTGCTGAATTATTACCCACAGCTGGGTAATTGTGGTCAATGAAATGAAGATACAGCATCAAATCACGGAACATCTGGGAAACATATAGATCAAGCCTTATCACCATTCATTATCATCAATTCATGGCTGGTTAAACTTGGCCACTCCCAAATGCCATGGAGTTGGGAAAAGAGTGTGAAACAGTATCCTATTTGGTGTGTGATGTTTCTGTTAAAACAGTTCTCAGGCTTGGAGAACACGGAGACTTACGTTATTCTTTGTGGCAAAGCAGTTTACTTCTAGCCTTCGGGCCCTGGTGGCTCGGATGTTTTATACATCAGCTAGCATTAGAAAGACACTGATGTCAAATTGACTTTCTCTTCTTCATGCATCTTCAGTTAACATCTGCTGACAGGGCATATACTCATGAAAAGAGAGTCATAAAATTCAGCTCTAATTTTGCACGAGATACTAAAATATATCTTTTGCAGCAATAGAGAACCTAGCCCTTATGATGTTTACATAGGAGCATAAATAGTAAAATTTGGCTTTTCTGTAGCACTTTGAGAAAGCATAATACTTGATATTCAATTTTATTACCTATTCCTTATGGGTTTCCATTACATTATAATAAGGTATACTAAGCAAACTTTACAAACAGCCCAATCATGTACTCCTTATTCAGCTGCAAACAAACTGTAAAATGTCATTTCCATTTCCTTGATTCATTGGTAATCGACTCAGATTTTCCCTGGATGACTCAGCTATTCCCCAGATGAAAACAAGCTCTGAAGATAAATGAACTTTTTTTCAGGCCTCTGGGATACCTCTGAGTAATTTACTTTGAAGTATGATAGCAAATGAGTAACATGGAAGATTTCATTCCTGCCATTCTGGCAGCCACCACTTAGAAAGAGGGAGTAGAAATTTCTTAATTAATTATTTTTGCCTCCTTACTAGGGTTTAGGTATAAGAAGCCTCATGCTGCCAGATGGAGGAAGAGGAAAGTTCCATTTCCCCTCCAGCAGCCCCACTGATGTTTAATAGTGTTTCATTCATTTAGAACTACTCCCCCAATGATCATCACTGTCATCAACATCATCATTTCTATTTCTACCATTTATGGTATGCTCGGATGTTCTAGGCACTCTCTTATTTATGCTTTAGTATATTTATCCTATATGTAGGTATTTTTTCTGTGATACAAGTAAGGAAACTGAAGCTTAGAGACTTGAAACCATCCAGAGTGTTCACGTTGTCCTAACTCCCCCTGGGCAGCACATGTCCCTCCGGGATCCTACTCAGCTGGAACCATATGCCAAAAGCCCTGCCTTTCCTTTCCATGAAGAAAACTCCTATTCGCTCAAGTGTATTCAATCTAACTGCTTTTCTCCCAAATCATACTTAAGTATGAATGAATGAATAGACCTGTAATCAACCCAGAGATTATTGTTCTTATATTCATACTCACATCTATATGTAGAAGATTATTGTCCCAAATAAATGTTTAACAGGTAGGATTTTAAGTAGTACAATAAGGTGGCATTAAGATAATTCAGACAGAGAGGGTGCGCATGTGTCAAAAATGGACTGACTTGGTACATCAGTCCTACCTCATGCTGTCCTGAAGCACTTACTCTTGCTCAGTTTCACTCACGCCTTTGCCCAATCTGGGACCCCTGGATGGATTCTCTCAAAAATAATGATGATGATTCCTTCCCATCCTCCCTCGGAAGGCAGCACCAGCAGGAGCCAGGTATAGAAAGGAAGTAAAGTCCTGCAATGACTGTTTTGCAAGGACTGTTTAAAATCCACACAGTGTGTTTTAGGGAATTCCTTTTATTTTTAAGATAACTGTGATTTTTCTCCTGATTATAAGAGTAATATATGTTAATAGTAAAGCATTCAGAAACTAGAGAACATAAATAAGAAAATAAGTCATCTATAATCTTACCTCCAGTTTATTACCACCTCAACTGTTGGTTGTATTTTCTTCCAGAGAGAAAGAGAAAAAGAAAGCTAGTGGCTGGCTATATAAATAAAACTTAGCAAGTTTTTTTGCAAAAAAAAAAAAAAAAAAGTATCTACTGCACAAACGTTTAAAATTCTCTTTGTGTGCCTAACCTTAATTTTCAAAGGGTGCATAATTGTATTTTTGCATCCTTCCCCTACTGTTAAGGATTAGGTATTACCCATGTTTACCTCCTATAAACCAGGCTCTGGTAAATGTCCTTGCCTTTAAATCTTTATTCACATCCCTGATTACTCACTTTAGAAAGGTTCTTACATGTTCAAGTATGCTACACAAGGTGAATTTTAATTTTAATACTTTTGATACACATTCCCAAAAAGTTAAGGTTAACAGTTAAAAGAGTATAATTTACATGAAAAGTATCTGAACATGTCCATACCACCATACTATCAGTAGCATTGAATATTATCATTTTTTTCTTTGCCATCATAACAGGCAAAAGTCACATCATTTCCTTTGTTTTCAATAAAATTGGTTTTATTTCTAGTAAGGTTAAATTTTTTTCATAAGTTCAGAAGATTTTTGTATTTATTCTTATGTGAATTACCCATTTAGGTCTTTTGTCATTTCATTAATTGCAGCCTCAGTGCTTTTCTCGTTTCATTTATGAGCTTTGTATGCATTGCTACATTTATTGCAGACATTTTCTAACAGTGTTTTCTTTTGTGATTTCTTACAATAATTTCATGTTTAGAAAATTCTTTCCTACTGTAAGCTCATATACATATTTTTCCATGTTTCCTTCTAGTATTTTATGGTTTAAGTTTTCATGTTGTTTGTAAATCCACTTGTAATTTATTTTGTTGTACGGTTTGATGTAAGAATATGATGTTTTGCACAAACAACACACTCATCCAACACCACTTTTTGAATGGCCCATCAGCTCCTCGTTGGCTTGAGATGCATTCTTTAATATGCATGATATTCTTATATGTACTACATATGAATTATGTTCTAGGATTATGAAGGGAGTTTTGAATTGCACTTAACAGACCTCTAAACTCCTACATATTCTCTGCTTATCTTTGCAACTTTACCTCCTTTCTCTCGACATTTAGAGCTTACTGGCTTTTTCTTATTCTTAAAAACTAAGCCATTTCTACCCCCAGTGCTTTCACCAGAGTTGTTCCTTTTACCTGCTTTGGTCCTCCCACGATTATCAGATGGTTCCTTTCTCTTACTCTGGTGTCTGTTCTAAAATTCACTTCGGGGAGAGGTCAGTCTTCTTCGATCACTCAAATGAGAAACATCACTTAGGTACTCAAGTATTCTCTATTCTTTCATACAATTTTATTTTCTTCATGGCATTTATTACAATCTAATATTTTCTTATTTATGTATGTATGTGTTTGCTTATTTGCTTATTTATTGTTTATCTCTCCCACTAATATGTAGGCTCAAAGAGAGGAACCTTAGGACCTTGATTGTCTTGTTCAGTATTATAGATATTCTCTAAACGTAGAACATGCCTGAAACAGGGCAGACAACCAACAAATATCTACTATAATAATAAATAAAGAATTTTGAGAATTTCATCAATATGTCAATTTATACTTGTATTAGTACCAACCTTACTAAATTATCATCAATCTAAAATGCATCTTAGTGTTTTGGGGCAAATTCTCTTCATTCATTTCTTTTCAAAATTACTTTTGTCTATTAATCCAAATAATATTTAGAATCAGTTTGTCAGATTATCTGTCTCATATAAGCCCCATCCTGAGGAAAACTCTGGCCCCCAGAGTTTTCTATGCCCCACGCTGACATTAATTAAAACCAGTGAATATAGTAAGATAGAATGGACACTGTCTAGACTGATGGGAATATTGAATTTCTCAGTATTCTCATAAGACCACCTGATGCCCAAACTCACAGAAACTCATGGATTCTTAAATCTGAAAACGTTAACTTGCTTCCTTACCAAAAAGAATTTAAGTTCCTTGGCTAGGCATGGTGGCTCATGTTTATAATCCCAGCACTTTGGGAGGCTAAGGTAGGAGGATTCTTGAGCCCAGGATTTCAAGAACAGGCTGGGCAACATGATGAGACTCTGTCTCTACAAAAAATAAAAATATTAGCTAGGCATGGGAATAAATGCCTGTGGTCCTAGCTACTCAAGAGACTAAGGTGGGAAGCTTGCTTGAGCCCAGGAGGTTGAGACTACAGTGAGCCTTGTTTATGCCACTGCACTCCAGCCTGGGTAATAGAGTAAGACTGTGTCTCAAGAAAAAAAAAAAAAAACTGAGACTTACATTGATTTGGCCATAACATCACATCTAGCACTGGCTTTATTTTTTAAGTATCTATTTCAAAATATATGAATAAAAATAATAAAGCAAAATTTTAAAGATTTTTCTACATTGGAGAATAGATCATTTCATAGTACAAAAGGAAGTAACAATTCAGCAATCTCTGGATGAAGTGGACCGTGGAGAGTAACAATCTATGTAATTTTGAATGTCAGGATGAAGTTTGTATGTTCGTGGCAGCACCATGGCATTGATTTCAGGGCACTTTCACTGACAAAACGTTCAGGCCTCACTGATTACTCAAAGGCTCTTGAGAACTTTTTTTCATAGAAAAGCACAAATATCCCACACTAAATCAAAGCTTCCATGATAGAAAAGCTGAACATTCCAGCTATGTGAGGGACTCTCCCAGGAAACCCATTTTTTTACCAGAGGAATTGGGCTGAAGCCACTGACTCATTTTACTAATGCTGATATCAGCATTTGACTCGCATACTTAAAACCTTTTCCTGGGTCTCATTTGAATCTGAAATAAAAACCAGACTTCCTCAGCTCGATGTTAACGACCACATGGTGATGAGTGCTGCTGTGCTATAGTTTAAACCTACTATGCCAGTCTCACTGCTTCATGTACATTCTTCACCTCTACCTCATCCTACATTCTGTACACTATCCATGAACGTGCCCAGAGAGAGGAAAATTTCTATATACATTTAAGCTGGCTCAAGAGTAGCTCATAACTTAAATGCAGCATGAGTTGTAACAGCAAAAGAAGTGAAACAACCACCTTGCCCATAATTAGAAGACATATTAAATCAAATATGGAGTATTGGGCAGCTTTAAAAAGGGAATAGCAAGCCGGGTGCAGTGGCTCAAGCCTGTAATCCCAGCGCTTTGGGAGGCTCAGGTGGGTGGATCATAAGGTCAAGAGTTAGTGACCAGCCTGACCAACATGGTGAAACCCCGTCTCTACTAAAAATGCAAAAATTAGCGAGGAATGGTGATGCGTGCCTGTAATCCCAGCCACTCAGGAGGCTGAGGCAGAAGAATCTCTTGAACCTGGGAAGCAGAGGTTGCAGTGAGTCGAGATGACACCACTGCACTTCAGACTGGGCAACACAGCAAGACTCCATCTCAAAAAAAAAAGGGGAGAATAAACTCTCTCTCTCTCTCTCTCTCTTTTTCCTCCCCCACTCCACCCCACCTCTCTTTCTATATAAATACACACACACACACACACACACACACTACTATGGAGTGATAATCACAATAGAGTGTGATTACAATCTGCTACTCTGCATCTAAAGAAGAGGAAACAAATGTATTTACATCCTTGCTTATATTTTTTAAAAAGCGAAAATCCAACCATAAAATTTTTTAATTGATTCTTGTAAGAAGAGAAAGTAAATAGAGCTGAGATCTAAGAATTGAAACTAGACTTATCTTAATTACTCTGTTGCATAACAGGTAATTAACACTAAAACATGACATTTTAAGAATTATAAAATAACATTTAATATAAAAATGCAGCCTGCAGACATTGAAGATAAAATGAAGCACATTAAGCTAACTATATAAAGACAGGGAAAGTAACTATTTCAAGTGACCTATAGTCACCAATAATTTGACTACGTCTTCCTATTGGGATATACCCCAAGAAAAGACAGAATTGAAAATAAAAACTATTTTTAGTAATCATGCTGTTGGCAATGTTGATATTTTTATTATGAGATTACTGTGAATGTACCTAAGCAAAAAAGTAATTATGTTAGTGTTTTTGAGAGCTGAAAGTATACAGGATGGGAGAAAGAAAATAGATGAAAGATCAATAAAGTAAAGTAAAAAGCCTATAGTCCTGTATATGGACTGGAAGTATCAGTAAAATTCATGATGTATTTTGTTTTTTTTTTAAATTATACATCCTAGTCTTGTATACTGAAAAGGCATACAAACAAGGAAGAACTCAGTAGCAAAGAACACTTCTAATACCAAAACTGTGGCCCCTAAGTACCATTTCCCATTTAAAGGAATCAGGGCTCCTTAGAGAAGTGGCCAAATACAAGTCTGTGGTAGGAAATCTGTACAATGAACCTGGAACATCTTGTGGTCAAGGAATCTATGAAAAGCTTCTGGGGTCATTTCAAGAAGACCCAGGACTCAATCCGAACAGTCAGCCATTGGCAAAAATTGGGACAATTTGAGTCAATTTGCAATCAGTTAAAATATCCAGTAGTTTTAAAATATACAATACACAATGTATACTATGCCTAACAAAAAATTAGAGGCAACTTTTGAATGCTAAGGAACCAACTCATTAGACAGAAAACTAATGAAAAAGAAAAGGAAGAAAAGGCAGAGAAAGAAGAAAGGCAAAGTATAAATCTTGTCTTTACCATATGAACTGTACCACAGAGTCATCAAACAGTACAACAACTTGGGTTGGAATCAGCAAAATTCAAAATATAAAAACCTTATAGGAAAAACACCTGAGTTCTTCAACCAAAAAATCAGAAGAAAAAGATGTGGTTGATGAGCTCATTGATTAAGATAGACTCAAGTGATATATCATTTAATCATAAACTATGACCTTATTGGATCCAGACTCAAACTGTAAAAAATAAAATGAGACAATCTGAGAACCCTGAACACTAATGATATTAAGAAATTACTGTTAAAATTTTTAGATTTGATAGTTGTATTGTGATAATATTTTTAAGGAATATCTTTTGTCTTTTGGATATAATACTTAAATATTTATGAATGAAATTGTATGCTTAGGATTTGTTTCCAATTAATTGGGAGTATTTTTTAGTAAATGGAGTATATAGGAAAGATTGGCTCTTTCTGATTTTTAACCGTTGATAAAGCATACATAGAGGCTTACTATGATATTCTTTACCTTTTATATGTTTGAAATTTTTCATAATAAAAGTTGTATTTATAAATTAAAAATAATTTCCAAAAACTTTGGACCAGTGTACAGTCACACAAATAGAACATGGGTATGTCTATTTCCCCATACTGACAATGAGTTTATTTTTTTCATCTGTTCCAACTGATAAGAAGTATCAGTTTGATGGTTTTTTTTTTTTTGAGTCAGTGTATATCTAGTCCATGACACATTAATAATAAATAACAGTAAAATTTTTTTACTAATTATAGAAATGTGGCTTACATCTTATTGTTTTTCTGATCTTCCTGACTTTCATCTCAATTTGCTTTGAAGAATTACACTCACTTCAAAAAATATATTAAAAGGAAATATTCTGAAACATATTCATTGATGTATGGATGAAAATCCTCATCACAGTATTTTACATAAAGCCAAAAATTGGAAATGACCTAAATGTCCAACTTATACAGCCACAAAAGTAATTATATAGATGTATATTTATTGACAAGAATATATATAACTCATCAAGTTAAAAAAGTTATTAAAAATGTAACAGTCCATAAAATATTAAAAGTGACTGTCCCTAGGTAAGAGGATTATCAGTATTTGAGGTTTGCTTATTGTGTTTTCTATTTTTTAAGCAATGAACTCATATTAGTTTAACAAGGAGTAAAGTTTAAGAAGAGTCATAATACGCCAGGCACTGTAGCTCACGCCTGTAATCCCAGCACTTTGGGAGGCTGAGGTGGGCGGATCACTTGAGGTTAGGAGTTCAAGACCAGCCTGGCCAACATGGTGAACCCCATCTTTACTAAAAATACAAAAATTAGCCAGGTGTGGTGGCGGGAGCCCGTAATCCCAGCTACTCAGGAGGCTGAGGCAGGAGAATCACTTGAACCCGGGAGGCAGAGGTTGCAGTGAGCTGAGATCATGCCCCTGCACTCCAGCCTGGGTAACAGAGTGAGACTCTATCCCAAAAGAAATTTTAAAAAAGAAGAAGAGTCCTAATGGACACACACACACACACACACACATAGACGCACACACACACCATTTCAAACCCAGGGTGAGTAAATGGTACATCATATGTCAGACATGTTACTTACTATCCATTACCTTGCAATGTTTATTTTTTAGCACAGCCTTTCTATGACAGGTTAATATATAGTAATACCAAAAGAGAAAGCAAAGTCTTTTAAGCCTTTGTGTTCAAAAGGAAGGGGCAAAAGTGGGTTGTAGTTTGGAAGCAGCAAGAGCTGGAAATCATCACAGACAATATATAAAAATTGCAGAAACTGGCAAAGCTCCATCTTTGCCAGTTCTATACATTCATGCATCCATTGATTAATTCAACAAATTCTCCTTGAACATTTCAGTGTGCCAGGCACTGGACCTAGATGCCAATGTTGTAGTGTATGCCATACCCTAGCCCTTAATGAGTTCCATGTCTATTAGAAAAATAAAACTTCAGACTACTGAACACTGCTTGGACTCTCAGGTTCATCAAGTTATCCTGGCCCTTCCAGTGTAGACTGTAAATCAGACTCTCAAAGTCTGTGCCCTCCCTAAAATGCGGCATCATCAAAAGTTGTATTCATCTTGTGAATAATTTGAGTATCTCCCCCTCATTTTTTAGTGGTTACATGTCTACTTTTAAAATTTATTTCCATCATACCACTCTGGGTTATTCAGTATGTCTAAAAAATTAATTCAGATAAAATAAAGCCAACAGCTACCCTTTCCCAATACTTCTTCACTCATATCTATTCAAAAGCCTTAGCTGGGTGTAGTGGTACACACCTATAGTTCCAGGTACTTGGAGGGCTGAGGTGAGAGTCAAGGAGATGAGCCCTGGAGGTGAAGGCTGCAATGAACCAAGATGGCACCACTGCACTCCAGCCTGGGTGACAGAGCAACAGCCTGTCTCAAAAAAGAAAAAAAAAAAAAAGTTTATTTGGGCTCTGAGAAAAACAAAAGAAAAAGAGCAAAAAGAAAGAAGAAATGGAAGGAGAGAGAGACAACCTATGTGAAAATATTCAAAAGATTGAAATTACCTAATGACTTTATTTAGCTAGCTCTGACTCTCTTCTCCAGTTAGGTTTATCTGAAGGGAAATTATTAGTGTACAAGGAAAAAGGTAACACAGTTTTATCTCTGTTTTATAGACAAGAAGCGTAAAGACATACTAATTAGACCTGGCATTTATCCTGGAAATGAAGTCTCAGTACCACAGCTTAGGGGAGTGGTTCTACTAGACGAAAAATCAGCCAAAACATTGGATGATTCTTGTTCTTGTTCTTCTAACTCTGATACCAAATTCTTCTCATTTGAAAACCAGGTTCTTGTTGTTTTTCCTGTTCTTCAAAACCTAAGACCAAGCCTTCTTGCCTACAATAAGTTCCTATTTAGAAGGATCAAAAAAAATGCAGAGTACTTCCCCCCAACAAACCCTGTGATTTCTTCTCAGTGGGGACCTCTGCACAATCAGAACCTAAACATCAGAGTTAGTACAAGAGATAAACTCACTTTCTGTCTTGACTTTAAGAGAAGTCAGTCTTTAAAACAGAGATTCAAAGAAAATGTACAGTATAATACACAGGACAATGGGTTAATTTGTTTGCATATCTTAAATACAGCTTGAGAAGCAGAATTAAAATATTTTATGCTAAGGAAGCTGCTCACTAATGGCTTATTCTAGTTTGGGCCCCAACATTTCTTCCCTCAGTGATTAGTCACTTGTTACTGTTTTGTAGTCTATTGAGATGATGAATAGCAAACACTAAATGCAAATTAGGGGCTCCATATGGTCAAAAATACTACATAGCAGAAAACATAAGCACATTAGTAGAGTTAACCTTGCTGAACATAAGTAATTAGAAACTGTTACTACTACAAGCTCAAATATTGATATGAAGATTAAATAACTGAATTTTTATCAAAGATTTCTAGATCTGAGAAAATTTATGACACTATTTCCTTAATTATAAGACTTCTACAAATAGCATGGAAATAAATTATCCTATATATTATCAACTAAATGTAATAACTGACCTATTTAGTGCCAGAATATTTTATTTTTATTTACTCTCATTAGAAAAGGTAGTACCAAGTCTTACCTATCTGCAAACTTCAAGCCATATCTAGCCATAGCTATATGACATAACAGATCAGGAAATTTTGCCAGCTATCTGATAATAGATGCACACTGAACTAATCCATTGGCATGAATTCTGAAAAGAGTATCAAAGTATTTCACAGAGTAGAAACAATAAGTTGAGAATAATTTAAAATTAAAGATAAATAAGTATTGGGTTGAACAACACAGTATTTCCAATATTTAACCATTTTTAACCTACAAAGGTAATTTCATATACTTCAAATGAACTTATGGCATTTCTCTTTCTCACCCAGGCAGACATACTGATATGGCATTCTTTAAGAATTCTTCACTCTGGAGAGAGATCCAAGATGGCCGATTAACAACAGCTCAGGATTGTAGCTCCCAGTGAAAGCGCAGAGAGCGAGTGGACGCCGCACTTTCAGATGAATTTTTGTTGCCCACAGACTAGGAGATTCCCGGCGGAGGAGCCA
>CAUYLG010040944.1:0-15634 GCA_963573385.1 Cacajao melanocephalus
CCGTGTGGCTCCTCCGCCGGGAATCTCCCAGTTTGTGGGCAACAGAAATTCGTCTGAAATTGCGGCATCCACTCGCTCTTCGTGCTTTCAGTGGGAGCTACAATCCTGAGCTGTTGTTAATCGGCCATCTTGGATCTCTCCGTGGTTTTTTTTTTTTTAAATAATAAAACAAACATAGGTAGATCGCTGTGGAAGAAACTTCCTCCACTTCCTTAGCAAGAACTTCCAACTTTTAGCTTGGCATACCCCATGCAGCCCAGCTAAAGACTACATTTTCTAGTCTTAGCTGATGGTAAGTGTGGACACATGACTAGCCAATGTTCTGGCCAATGACATGTAACATAAATGCAGCAGCTGATGGCTACAATGCAGCAGCCATCTTGACCGTGGGGTTGAATGTTGCACAGAGGGGTGGTAGAACAGAGTGCTGACGGAGCCTGGGTCCCTACTGATTCTCAGCAGTCATACCACCCTGGATTGCCTATCTCAGAACTTTCTTGGTGTGACACAAAAAATAAACTTCTACTGTGTATAGCTACTTATTTTATTTCAATTATGCGGGTTAAAACCTAATCCTAAGTGATGCAACCACAAAGAATACAAAATGGGAGACTAAATAAATGAATAAATATCTACACTTCTGATTGACTATATGTGGCTAGCTCAGTAACACTCAGGTAGGCAAACTGATTCCTCTGTGGTGTGTAGATCTGAGAAGCACTGCAAAGTAAATTATTAGTATAATACTAATTTCTGGGTCATTCAGTTTGCTTTAAAACTAGAATATTCTACCCACACTACATTGGCAATCTCTAGTACCTAGGGATCAGAAATTGCATATCCAATATGCAATCCAATATTATCCCAGGATCATTAATTTTAAAGAAAAGCTAAAACTATATTGTATTAGTAATTTATTTTCCAGCTGAAGAAACTGAAGAAAAATATTAATTGCTAGGCGGTAACCAGAAGCAGAGTTACAAGTAAGCTCCAGTTCTAAGTTCTAGTCCAGTGTCCTTCATCCTAAAATATTAGCATGGCCATACACAATATGAAATATATCAGGCTATTTAAAGTTCCTCAAAAGGATAAAGTTAATAAACTGAAGCAATTCATAAGTTTTTACAAATTTGCTCAATGGAAAGAAATTATGTTGTATTATATTCCCAAAAGTTACATTCTTTTTCTTCCCCATGTCGTATATTTGAAGGAAGGGACAAGCAATGTTATACATAAAGAAATCTTAACCAATTTTGCAACTGGTAAACACTTTGTAGTTTCTATTAATTTTTTAATTATTTTCTTTCCTTTAAAGAAATTTGTTCAGTGCATAGGCATTAATCTACCTTAAGCTCTGCAACTGGAGTTTTAAAAAAATATGTCAACAGGTTGTTCCTCATAAATATATTCTTATTTAATTACAATCTATGACAAAATTGAAATAAATTATATATGCCTGTAATCTCATTTTTGTGCCATAATGGCAAGATTTTTAAAAATAATGCCTTTCCCCAAAACTATTACAATAGAGCCTAAATACCATTCATTAAGTATCCTGAATCTGATTTGACTAAAAAAAAATAAATAATAGATTTTCTGTGTGTCTGAGATTACATATGAATGACGCTACTGAACATACATGCTCACACCATTTATAACCCTTCCTTCTGCACCACAGGCAAGAAGTGCATACTCTTCATTTCTCATATGCTTTTGAGTATTAATAATGTATATAAACGTTATCACATACTGATCTGCTAGGAGAAAGCTCAAATATGTTGAAATAGCATTTTATCCTATACAATGAAAAGAAAGGGAATCAAAATAAGGAATCTTTCATTATATATGAAAAGTCAACTAGGCAAAGTCAGAAGGCAGTCTGAATTAAGTGGATTTTAAGAGTCTTCAGGAAATAAAAAAATCTCTCTGGCAAATAGCACATTGAATTGACATCAACTAACCATAAAAATAAGCAAGAACACTACATTGTCTATGAACTGAAATATCTGTCTATGTTCACAAAATGTCTTCCAGAGTTCTGTCAATTAACAATCAAAAACAAGGACAAAGTAATAGAAGGATATAAGGGACAGAGGCATGGTGATGCCTAAGAGCCAGGAGCCTGAGTTCAAGTTCTGTCTTCTGCCCTTCAGTGGCTGTGTAATCTTGGCAAATTCCAGTACCCTAGAGTCACTTAGCCTCCTTGAAACTCATGTTTCTCATCTGCAAAATGGAGATACAAGCAGTCCTTACCTTATAGGGATGTTCTGAGGCTTGAAAGAGCTAATTCTGGTGGCTCATACCTGTAATCCCAGCACTTTGAGAGGCCAAGGGGAGTGGATCATTTGAGGTCAAGAGGTTGAGATCAGTCTGACCAACATGGTGAAACCCTCTACTAAAAATACAAAAAATTAATTGGGCATGATGGCATAAGCCTGTAGTCCTAGCTACTCAGGAGGCTGAGGCAGGAGAATCCCTTGAACCCGAGAGACTGAGACTACAGTGATTTGGGATAGTGACACTGCATGCCAGCCTGGGCAACAGAGTGAGACTCCTTTAAAAACAAACAACAAAAAAAGCTAATTTATGTAAATTGCTTAGAATGGTAACTGGTATAAAAAAGCATTCAATGAGCATTGGCTATTACTACTTAACTGTCATTGTAAGCAAACGACCTAAAACAAGATCAGAAGTTATTACCATAGACCCTCAGAAAGGAAGCAGTTGACGTCTTTTATAACATTTCAAGCAATACCGCTGGAGACTATTTACAAATAAAGCTGTAATTGATATATTTTATAAAATCTCTACAGATGTCAATATGACTTTCTAAAAAAGAATAAATTATTTAATACTGAAATTGTCAATCAGGTTCTAGTTGTATATACTTTTACAAACAAAATCAAACTGCTTCAGAATGAAGAATTCAGACTAAATCCCAGTGATGGTAACACGCTTCTTTCCCTAGATCATTAATCATGTTTCTGAATTCCAAAAGATTTAGTACTGTCTCAATCTCTGAAACTTCTGCAAAAGCCTGTCCCCAATGATTGTAGACGTGCATTTTTGTAGGACTGTGACTCCAACATGAAGGTGGCAGTGTCCCCAACAATTTGAACAAATTGAAACAAAAAATATTGTCATTTCTAGGCATATCAAAAAACACTACATCGTAATCATGAATTATTAGCATCACACAGCATGGAAATCTATTTCAAGAGACTAGCCAAGATCCTTTCTCATCTCTGGATTTGTGAGAGAATTAGGCCTAATGCCCTATCCAAGGTGTCCATTGTGCGCAATGAATTAACTTCTCTTGAATGCATCTGGAAATGGTACTATCTCTGTGTCATCTTTAAAAGAACTGAGAAAATAGTCATTTGAATCATTTTTTGCAGGGCTTTATTCTCCTGTGAAACCCCAGTTGTAAAATGCTACTTCAAGAAAATAACCTTTTTTTATTAAAACAGAAATTATGTCCCATGGTACTCTTGATGATTATGATCATGACGATGACAACTTCACTGTTTATCACATTGTTTCTATGACATTGATTGAGGCTGAAGTGTTTTATTACACATATATACATATATGTACAGATATCTGTACACATATATCTATATGTATATATAGATATATGTATCATCTAATATACCTTAAATTAGCAGCTATCTTTTTTTTCACAGAGAATTTCAAACAAATAAATAGTTCATGTTGCTCTTTTGTTCAACTAAAGCTATCTGATTCAGGGTCTCTTTTAATTAGCAATGAAAATAAATGTCAATTTTTTTCCCTGAAAGGCACTTTTGTTTTGTCACTAGTCAACCCCATGGAAGTTTTTCTTTAAGTATCATACCACACATAAATCTTGCAAACAGCATATCTAAGTATATCTCCTGAGCTAATTCACTTTGAAAGATCAATAGATAGTCGGCAATATACCTTATTACATATACCACATGATATGACAAAAATATATTGTGTCTCTGTGCAGTTATCTATTTAATTGTTTACATTGGACTTCCTGCTTAAAAATGTCCATTCTTGTTTCATTCTTTCTTCTGTCCCTCAAACCTAGACAAGTTCTAGCTCATAGTGTGCACTCAATAAACATTTGCTAAATCCACAGTGTCCTGAAATGTGTATAATCTACTGATTTCACTAATCTTTCCCTATACAACTCAGATAAATAGAAAACATACGTGTATCATATCAAAGCACAAATCTAACAAATCTAGCCTTTGTGAAATTGTCTTTTCCCAGATGGCATGTTAACTTAAGGTCTTTGGTATTTATTGGATGACTACTTCTTTAGTATAAGCAGGTTTTTCTATGATGACCATAAGAGAATTTTCCTTGTCTCTATTTATTTTTCATCTTGTATAAAATATTAGAAATTTTAGTACACAATTACCATTCGTGGTCTTTTTCTAATGACGTGATACATAAACACAAAAATTATGTTATGGCCTGATGATAAAAATTTTATCATGCTGTTTACGAGAAATTCAGAAAATGGGAAAATACTATTCACCTTCCAATAATTTTTTTTAATGGTTTAGCATATTTCAATACCAAATTAACTCTATAGCATTCAAAAATAGTGGTTAAAAACACAGGCATTTTGGGATCGCGCCAGTGCACTCCAGCCTCGTGATAGAGCAAGACTGTCTCAAAAAACAAAACAAAACAAAACAAAACAAAAAAACACAGGCATTCAAAAAGACCTGGGCTTGATATCTCACTATGCAACTTAGATGAAGTTACTCATCTTTTCTTACCTGATAAGGAAAACGAGGTTCTTACATCTCACAGGATATCATGAGGACAAAACGAAATGGTGCATGTAAAGCACTCAACCACCACTGGGATTGTTTTAAAGAGACCTTGGTATTGAAACTCTTGATGCTTATCCTCATTCAAGAAATTTTCCCATGGCTTGGTAACAACTTCTCACCAATACTGGGATTTGTTAATTTGTTTGCTCACTGAATGTTCTTCACCATAAACACAGCCTGAATTCCCCCTTCAAAGTTTCCTTATATTTTTCAAACCTTGAAGATGGTTAGGAAGTCTGTCTGTGTGTGAAGACAGACTGTGTAGAGTGTTATAATTAATTATAGTAGAAGAATATAGCAGAATTAATTATAGTAGAAGAAGCTGAAAGTAGCTTTAAGGCGCTAATAACCAGATTAAGAATATTAAGACATAAGGATATGAATGTATAACTGTATGTGATGTGTTCCAGCAGAGTAGTGCCTAAGATTGATAACTTAAGAGGCAAGTGGAGCACTTTCAGCTGTCGAGGGACCATGCAGAGATGCATGTTGACCACTCCATGCTTCATGCTCAGCATTTGAGGCACTCAATAAGCATTAACTGAAAGAGATGAAGGATAAGCGGGATTTTAATAGGCATAAAGCAAGAGATAGAACACCTTCGGCAGCAAAAGGCTTGAAGATGCATAGATCACAAAATACATGTTGTATTAATTCATCCATTAAGTGTATGTTTATGAAAGAACTATAATATACCAGCCTCAGGGAGACAAAGACGATAAAATGAGTGCCTACCTCAAGACATCCAAATGAGAAGCCAATGAATTCATCACAGTCCAAGGAGGGAAAGGTAAGTAAAAGAATCATTGCAATTCAATGTGATATGCTAAATATTCAGATAAAAATATCAAAGCGTCCAGGAAGCCTTCCAGATGAAATGATGTTAAAAATGGAAAACAGATCAGTTTACCTGAAGTGAATAACTATGAGGCATAAAATGAGGTTACCAATGAACAGGTAGGTCTGACTGCCAGCTATCAGATTTTTTAACTTTATCATCTACATATGGGGCTCCGAAGAAACTATTTCTCAGGGGAGAAATCACATAACAAGTGCATGTTGTTTGAAGATTAATCAGTCATTGTTTTCAGCGCAGATTAGATTTAGAGAAGAAAGGCACCATGGCTGAAGGGTAAAGCCTGGAAAACAGGTTCATAGGTGCTGTGATTGTTCACATGCGAGGTCACAGCAGTTTGCAGAAAATGGGAGTGGAAATAAAATTGAACAGAAAAATATAGATGACATTTCCAAGGAGGAACCACCAATATTTGCTGAAACCAGAAAGCAGCATTGAGAGTTTGAGAAATGTGTATTTCATTTTTTATGTATCATGGCTTTTAAGAGATCTAAATAGAATATTAAAAAAGAATGCCTATGTTAGCCAAAGTGATTCCCTTTCTCTAACTCCTATGTAATATGCTTAAAGTCTTAGTTTTTTCACCATCTGAGAAACTGTTATAAAAATTACAAATGCACTTATTTGTCCGGCAGATTCACTGAGTACCTACTGTGTATAATGCCAAATACATACTGTGCTTAGCATTATAAGAAGGAAGTACAGTTGGAGTGTTTTACCTTTTGTTTTTGAAACAGGATCTAAAATAATGCCTTGAAGCTATTTAAAGGCTAATTAGTACTGGCTTCACTCAGAAAAAATGTCATAATATAACATCTTTTCTAATCCCTTCAAGTTCCTTTTTATCAGTACCAAATGGAAAAGCACAAAACAAGAACAACTTCTCCTTGTCACTATGTGGCTCAGTGCAATATCTTTTTTCAAGGATATTCCTGCCTAATTGTCCCAACTGTAGTTCAAGTGGCTTATTTAGCTGCTTTATCATTACCCAAATCTGTCTAACTATTAAAATTTAAACTTCATTTTTAGCATTTCTTTCAGTTCTCCTGAATACAAGTGCCTAATTACCTAGAAGCCACTGCCATTGACCCGCATCCAAACACTGTTTTTATAACTTAATATAAACAAAAAGTCAGAGAGTATTGTGACTGTGCATCTTAAGTCCTGAGCACTACTGTTTCATAATTTTACCTTGGACTTCCACCTACAATTAAACAAACTAAAACGACATTAAAATAATAAAAACCAAAAAAGCCTTTTGCTCTTCTTTTAAATATCTCAAAAAGCTACTTCCCATTGTGGACAAAAATAATCTTTTAAAGGAGTAGTTGTTTCTAATTTTGTTCTGACTGAGTTATAATACTAACCAGAGATGATGTAGCTGATCTCAGAGACCCGTAGATAATAATCCACAAAATAAAAGTGCCATATTCTGCATTAAAAATAATTTTTCTAAAATATTGTCATCGAACAATTCCACCCTATTTATTTTCTATCACTTTTCCATTAAGGGCCTTTAAAACAACATATTTTTTTTAAACAAATACATTTTTCTCACATACCAAAAGAAAGCTAAATGACAAGCAAAGAAATCCTATTGCTTACAAACTAAAACAGCTACAAGAAAGAAAGATGAAATAAATAAAATGAGCTTTTATTTACTACAGTGATGAGTGCTAGTTTATTCAGCTGTCCATGCTGGGTGATTCAATATACAGCTGCTCATTCAAGTGAAAATATAGGAGGAGGATTCAGGAAGCAAAATAGTCAGAGCCTGAGAAGTTGGTAAAAAAAATATCAAGTTTAGCTGAGCAGTCTCATATGGTAAAGAACATATAAATAAAACTCTACCCCCAAAATTGTTATATATGTTAATCTTACTACAAGCTAAGAAATAGCTACTGATCACTGAGGGCCTAATATGTGCTGAGCATGGCAGAAAAAGGTGCTTTACTCACTTTATTATCCCATTTAAACTGCAAAACATCACTATAAAATAGATCATTTCCCTTAAAAATGAGAACAGAAGACTCAGGAAGTCCTATGATCTCAAAGATATAAATCACAAAAAAAAAAAAAAGTCAACAAGGGGTCATATATGCTGAAAAAGCTCATGATCTTTCAGCCACAAGTTGCTGCATCTGACCTTGTAATTGTATTACATACGTGAGGGTCCTGTTAACAATTTTAACAAGAGAAGGCTGTTACTCAGGCATCTAGTTTGCATTAATTCCCATCTCAACTACTTTACAAGGATAAGAAGCCCCCTTTCCTCTTTTTATTGATATTTATTTGCCTTTAACATAAATTTCCAACTTAAAAACTACTGAATGTCATCTTGTAACATCTCAAATTTTAAAATTATCAGTTACATTGATTTTATTTTCAGTACACAGGTGTATGGAAAAATATATGTCTACCAACTTTTCCTTTTTCTATCAAGGTGTAAAACAAAACGAGAAGATTAATTCAGGCAATGAAGACATTTTGATCTCATAATTTCTCCAAGTTTGTTTCTGTTTCAGATTCCAAAAAATCTTAATAAATTTTTTTCTTTTCCATTCTTCTCTCTTGTTTTTCTCCAGTTTACTACAGTCGCTTATTACATTGGTTCCTACAGTCACTTTACTACAGTGGTTAATCTCTCACTTTATGAATCAGTAAATATCATCAATAGACTAGAGATCTTCATATCACTGTAACCCTGGCCAGACAAATGTATATAAATAAACCTGTGTCTAACATCCATTAGGGTTTGCAGACACCACATTTTTTAAAAAACTAACGTATTATGAAAACTTTCTATGTCTAACATTTTAAATTATGAAATAACTCTCTCATAGCTTCCATGAATTGGAATCTGTGATTGAGTCATTCAGGGCAGTTACCAGATTCAAATTTAATATAATCAAATTCCAAGTATTGCCTTGACTGTGAGAATAGAAACAAAGTGAGTCTGAACAAAGGGGGACAGATTTCTCCCATAGATGAAAGGGAAGGAGTAAACACCTAATGATGTTGTTATTTTAAGGTAACTTTGTCTATGAAGACAGTAATGCCACCAACAGTAGAGCTTTTGTGGCTCTTTTAGCAGCAATTGATTATTAATTGACAAAGATTCATTCCAAATTATTAATTCAGACTTAAGCTTTAGCCTTTCTAAAGGCTATTAATTTTAGTTATTAAATTTAGATATTGCCCGTCAGGTTGTTTGAACACAGCAACATTCAAAAGTTTAGTAGAACTTTTCCACAGAAATACTCTATGACTGACAACAGTGATAAAATGTCACAAAGATCAGAGATTCACATAAGGTAAGACGAGCCGATCCTTTTGGTGATATTTCCTAAGATAGGTCTTGATATGGTTTGGCTGTATTCCCACCCAAATATCATCTTGAATTCTCATGTGTTGTGGAAGGCACCTGGTGGGAGGTGACTGAATCATGGGGGCAAGTCTTTACTGTGCTGTTCTCATGATACTGAATAAGTCTCACAAGATCTGATAGTTTTAAAAACAGGAGTTTCTCTGCACAGGCTCTCTCTTTGCCTGCCACCATCCACATAAGATGTGACTTGCTCCTCCTTGCCTTCCGTCATTGTTGTGAGGCTTCCCCGGCCACATAGAACTGTGAGCTCTCCATTAAACTTCTTTCCTCTGTAAACTGCCTACTCTCAGGTATGTCTTTATCAGCAGCATGAAAACAAACTAATACAGGTCCCTTGATGATATTTCCTAGGATATCTCTGAATTCAATAAAACCAGCTACCTTAAGGTATATCACATATATATTTTCAACTTTAGCACTTAAAAACAATCTCTTATTTTATTTTGGATGTCAGTTAGGGCTTACTTGAGTCAATAGCTATAAATGTACTCCTTCTGAAAAATATAATAGAAGTAGAAACCTGTTTCTCTTCTAAAAAATATATTTTTACATTAAAACTATCAATCTTTAAAATCTTAAGAATGAAAAGGAAAATGCACTCAATATTACACTAAACTGAAGTCAACAATTGATGTTTCATGCACCCCATAAGGCATCCATTATCCTGATTCCAGTTCATTCCTTTCAGGTGATCCCCTTCTCCTCCAGGCAAGCTCTGTTTCAGGAAGACGATGCTAGGCAACTAAGGAGAAGTAGGTTTACTGTGTGCCAGGTACTTAACACAATTCATTTTATTTACTGTTTTACGAAAGAAGAATTTTTCTCATTTCATGGATAAGTTGAGGTTCTAAGAAATTAAATAACTTTCCCAATGACTTACAACCAGTAATAGTAAACCCAGGATTACAACACAGGTTTGCCTTTTGTTAAAACCTGTGCTCATTCTAGTACCAAGCAACCTCCTTAGGTCATCTCGAAGATGGTTTTCAAAAGGCACCATGCTCAGTTGTTAAGGAAAAGTCAAGGGACAATAAAAGAAGAAAAGGCAAAGCAAAGTAATGGGAAAGATTACAAAACACAGATTCTTCATTCCAGATTAACTAACGGCCGGCAAGGCTGACTTTCATGGTACCACTTTCTGGGTACATAACCCCATTCCAACTCTTGGCCTCAACTATGCCTAGGTTTAATGGAAATGTGAATACCATTCCAACTCTTGGCCTCAACTATGCCTAGGTTTAATGGAAATGTGAATACCCTTATGTTAAGCACTAGAGCCAGGGACATCAGAACACCTAGAAGATGAGACTTGGAGTAGCAGGTTCTTCGAGTATCTGACTAGAATAGCTCCTGATACTGAATATATTTGCTGAGAGAATTGATGAATGAAATGTGAATGGAGTTTGATAATGAGGGTGGGAGAGAGCCAGAGGTTCCTATTCTTTATTTCCATTTGGGTGTTCTTTCACAAATGGAAAGGGCACTGGAATCATGGTGAACTAGAAAACTTACAGATTGCCTGCAAGATCCATGAAGGCTTTAAGGGCTACAGCATTTTATTTCGTATCTCCAGCATCTAATCGAGCCCCTTGTAGTTGATAGGCACTCAATAAATATTTCCCAATAAGTAATGGAATTAACCAATGATATAAGTATAAAGGGCTGGACATTATCTTTTACAAGGATAAAGTAATACCCTCTGCTAAGATCTCCACCAGATTAGGAACGTCTGTGAGAAATCCTCAATGAGCTTGGAATGAAAGCTAGAAAATCTTCTGCAGTAAGAGATGTAAAAATACCAGTCAGGCCTGGGTATAATGGGACACAGCAGACCTACAAAACTTAATGGAATCACAAAATGACATAAAGAATTCATCACCCAAACAAGTAACCAGTGGGATGAATGAACTTTCCAATAAAGTAGAGAACATTCGGCATAATCAAAGATCAGAATGACTTAAAATGTCAGTCATGATAGGAGAAGGAGGAAGGAGGTCCTTGCTCTCTGTCACAGGAGATGAGTTTAAAAGTGAGACCGTGCACAATGTCTTACACTTGGTGACCTTCAATAAATTACTATGAAAAGAATGAAATGAGCAAGGAAAATAGAAGGAGGGAGGACAGATGAATGCTCCTAAAATTGGCCTCATCTGGAGTTTTTCTTCCTACTCCTTTCAAGAAGCTTTAGTTACTGGATTCTCCAGAGGGCCTTGTTGTCAGTTACCTAGTAAGCATTTTCTTAGCACAGATCCAGAAGTCAGGGATGGAAAAACTACAGTGGAACACCCTTGGAACCCTCATGTAAAAAGCTCATAATGACCCTGTTTCTTACTCCCAGGCCCTAATGTCATACTCTCTAGCACTCTATGCTTTCCTTCATAGCACTTCTAAAAGTTGGTTGAATAATGGGATTAGTCATTTAATGAGGGCAAAAAACAAGTGTGTTTTGCTAAATCCTATCTTCTCAGGAACTAACACAGTCACTGGATTTAAATGAATACATGAATTACAATGTTTTAAGTGTTATTGTCTGGTCTAATCATAATGATAAAAGGGCATTTTTTGCTGTTTTAAGTAAATAAAACAAGTACCACATGCCATTTTAAATTAACATCATGTATGTATTCTATGGTAAAGTTAATTTCAAGAAATCTGCCAAAGGGTTAAAATATATGAATCTGGTAGAAAACATGTATGAGGTTCCATATTTTAGCCTGTAATTCTGAAGGTTGGTTTAGCCCAAACTCTTTATTTTGCAAATGAATCAAGTGGGCCTATCATGATGAAGTAGTTCTGGATATCTCTGTTCTGTCAGGTCATTACATTGTCAGTTTTCACTGCTTTCAGCATGCGTGTCTCAAAAATATACTTGCTGTTTTAACCTTCATAGGCTTGGAAATAAAATAACCAAACTGTTTAGCAGGTATATAATTGGAATAAATTAACGCTGCATGATGAAGGCCTAAGGGCAGCTGCAGTGAGTCAAGTAAATAAATGTTAGTTCCTGGACATTTTGGCATTTATTTTTGCCTCTCAAATGTCTTTGTGACTTTCTTTCTAGTTCTTGCTGTCATTCGAGTAAATAACACTTCCATAAAAAGTCTGTTTGTTGCTGGATTTAGTAGAAGAAATGGCAGCAACATTCTAGATGTCTGGTTTTCCATTAAATGTTCTCTTAAAAATGTAGCTTATCTTCGAAAATGATGCATTGTATTTTTAAAAATTCATCATGTATAGTTCCTATGTAATGTTGCAATAAACCCTTGGGCTTTATAACAATGCTCTGTAATTTATAGGTACTTACAAGTGTTATTTCAATAGGTCTTCAATGTTTTGATATGGACAAAAATATTATTTACCTTCTTTTAAAAATAAGAAAGCTGCATCTGGAAAGTTCGTGTGACAAGTTCCATGATGTCAAAGTTAGTGAGTGGCTGACATGAGACTCAAACTCCAATCTCTTGAATCCCAGGACTCTTCGTTACCATACGGACAGTTTTGAATATAATAATTAGTGAAAAGAGAGAGTCTACAAAGGCTAAAACTAAGTGTGTACTTATTGAATTTCAGGAAATCGCAACTTCCTGACCTCCCAAAACTTATATTTCTAAACAAGAACATACACTCAAAAAACTATGTACAGTCTAAACAGCAACATGGCATGTGTCCGGCCTATTTTATTCTCAAACCAGAAAAGAAAAAATTAAATCTACAGGAGTATGTTAAGCACAGTACCAAGCATTGTAACATTCACTATTACCTGTGAACCCACAATGACCGTGAGATGTGAGATGCAGCTGAAAATGCTGCCTTACCTCCTTCCTCAGACAAAGTTTGAGCCATAATTGCCCATAGGAGTGGACCATAAAACTGGTATTAGGGGCATTCATATTGTGTTCTCCTAATCCTCTGGAACCATCACCTCTCTGACTTCTATTAACCAGATTATGCTGCTGTTATTGATTCTTCCAACTTATGCCTCACTGTCACTAGACTCCAATTTCGGCATAAAATATTCACTACTCCTAGAAAGGTAATATGTTAAATTGCTATCAGCCATTAACACATAGTGCTGAATGAATGTCTTTGCCCTCATTCTTTGCTGCAGCTAAGTGTATCTGAGGTTTAGAAACAAGGTGGTTTAAATTTAAGAACAAAAAAAGACACAGAGAGAGAGAGACAGAGAGAGAGAGAGAGAGAGAGAGAGAGAGAGAGAGTGAAGGGCATTTTGGAGCCTGAGCCATAATAAGGTTAATTGAGGATGCTACAGTTGGTTTGTGGCCACAGGGTTCCAACGTGGTGGTAAAACAAAGCAGAGTGGAGGGCAGCGGGAAGTTTGGGGGGAGGGGAAAGGGGGCGGCAGAATGCTGAAATGAAGCAGAATAGAAGAAAATGAAAACTAGAGAAGTCAAAGCCTAAATAGAAACTTAATTTTGATAGGATGCCCATGTTTTAAAGAGATTATGGATTTCTGTGAAAGGATAATATCAAGAAATTATTTCTAGTGAGTTAAAATATTTTGTTAAAGATTGCCTGCTTTACACATTTAGTTCAAATGCTTATTAATGAAACACTAATGCGCAAAGATTATTTATTTATGGTTCGCAAACAGAAATGGTATTGTATCAACTCCACTGGGTACTCTTTGTCCGGTTTGATTTTCTAATTAGCAATTCTTAGCATGATTAAACGCTAAATACACAGCTGTGTTAGGCTTCAGCTGGTAGTAACCAGTAGTGCCTAATACTGACTTTTTAAAGAGAATAACAAAAGTACTCAAATACTGGATATAAACCTTTTGAAGCCCTATTCCCTATTCAGCTGAAAGAAGTAATCAACATAAGTACTGATTATATACAATATGTGAATAAAGCTGATATCTATATATTATTTGTCATTTCTGTTAAAACATTGTGTGGACTAGATGGAAAATAAGCCTAGCTTAAATAGCGTATTCATTTGAAATCACATATAGAACATATTAAATATGATCTCCATTGAAATGTAATTTTAAAAGACTAAAATTATTACTAAGCAAGTCTAGGGAGACAAACTATACCATCTATATCAAAACATTATCAGAATCCTATATGTTCTGAAAAATGAGCTTTTTTGTGTTCATAAGAAAAGTTGCACATAATCTAATAGATAAATAACTTCTCTTTTCATTTTTACATATCTCTTCCTCATAACATCTAATGCTTCTAAAAATTGGAAACAACTGAGACTTTTCTGTCTTCATAACAGGAAATGGACCCAAATTATACATTAGAATAAATTTCTGGTCTTTTAATCCGTAAAGATCTGGTAAACAAGCCTCATTTGAAGTTTTATTTACAAAGCAAGTTACTTAAAACTTAACTGAAATAACTGTATCTTTTTTATGGGGGTGGGGGAAAGTATTTCAACTTTACCAAAATAAATTTGCAAGGCTTGAAGCATTTTCCTATAATTTCAATGTTTTCTTTAAAATGTTTCTAAAAATGTATTTTACAAAATCTTAGCCACAAATTCTCTATCACAAAAAGCTGAAAGGTATCATTTTTAAAAGGTAAGAAAATTATGTATATAGCTTGATGCTTTTTTTTTAAATTGTACTTTAGGTTCTGGGGTACATGTGCAGATCATGCAGGATTGTTGCATAGGTACATACATGGAAAATTGGTTTGCTGCCTTCATCCTCCCATCACCTATATCTGGTATTTCTCCCCTCATTATCCCTTCCCACCCTCCCCACCCCCTGCTGTCCCTCCCCTAGCCACCCCCAACTGACCATAGTGTGTGATGCTCCCCTCCCTGTGCCCATGTGTTCTAATTGTTCAACACCCGCCTATGAGTGATAACATGCGGTGTTCGGTTTTCTGTTCTTGTGTCAGTTTACTGAGAATGATGGTTTCTAGATTCATCCGTGTCCCTATGAAGGACACGAACTCATCATTTTTTTATGGCTGCATATTATTCCATGGTTTATATGTGTCACATTTTCTTTATCTAGTCTATTGTTGACGGAAATTTGGGTTGGTTCCAGGTCTTTGCTATTGTAAACAGTGCCACAATGAACATACATGTGCATGTGTCTTTATAATGGAACAATTTATAATTCTTGATGCTTTTCAAAATTCTCTTTAAGATTATACTTGAAGAAAAAAAGTCCTTCAATAAAAATTGTAATTCAATTATATTCCCTGGGGGAACAATGTACTTTCTATATTTTGCAAAATCAAATAATATGTTGGCTTGAATATATATATATATATATATATTTTTTTTTTTTTTTTCTGAGACAGAGTCTCACTCTGTTGCCCAGGCTGGAGTGCAGTGGGGTGATCTTGGCTCACTGCAACCTGTGCCTCCTGGCTTCAAGCAATTCTCCTGCCTCAGCCTCCCATGTAGCTGGGATTACAGGCATGTACCGCCATACTTGGCTAATTTTTGTATTTTTTTTTTTTTAAAGATGGAGTTTCACCATGATGGCCAGGCTGGTCTTGAACCCCTGACCTTAGGTGATCCACCCACCTCGGCCTCCCAAAGTGCTAGGATTACAGGCGTGAG
>CAUYLG010040945.1:0-13739 GCA_963573385.1 Cacajao melanocephalus
CTTAGGGCTCCTCCGCCTGGGAATCTCCTAGTCTGTGGGCAATAAAAATCCGTCTGGAAATGCGGCGTCCACTCACCCTCTGCGCTTTCACTGGGAGCTGCAATCCTGAGCTGTTCCTAATCGGCCATCTTGGATCGAATCTTCTTTTCTTTCTTATCTTCCTTTCTTTTATCCATTAGTTTATATTGATTCGGTCCAAAACTCAAGTTTATTTATGATAGAGTTACAAGTGTTCTCTTCTTTTTTCCTGGTTCATAAGTACATTTTGTATGTTATCTGACCAATTTTTTGCTAAGGTCAGAGACATGTTTGTCCTCCTACGTGATAAGGGAATTGTTACTTATGTCTTAAGTTAGGAGAGACACTAGTTAAGGTTGAATGTTGATAGTGTGGTTGTACCTAATAATGTATGATTTATCCTTATCCACAATGGTGCAATTATGTCTCATACATTTCACTGCATATTCTTTTGGGAAATCTTAATCTAAGTGCTAACATTTTTCTAGGTTCAACTATGTGGGCTAAATTGTCTAGAAAGTAATAGGCTGAGGAAGCCATGTTAAGATTATTACAACAGCATTTTAGTGAAAAATTAGAGTGTCAAGGAAGAAATTTGCTCAGATGAAATACCTTATATTGATTTTTTTTACAAAGAAACAAGTGGTTTCCTAGAGAAAGGGAGAGAGAATCTTGTATTTTGTTTGTCATGTTAAAATGATGATAAATCAGATTAAGAACACTCTAATGGCTCCAATTTTGGAACAATCAAGATTTCTGCCTATGTAGAATTTGGGTTTAAACATTACAATTTCATATTTTAAGCATAGCCATCTTCATCTTTTATAACTTAAAGATAGCTATCTTTATTTCATGCTCAAGTCACCATGTAGAGTCAAGATAAAAGTCAAGTCCCTGAAGAACTCCAAGGACTTCTCACCCAGTGCTTTTTTTATTTCCATAAAGAAAATGGCAGTACAAAATCTCTTCCTATATTATCTAAGTTCTATTCAGAAAAGAAGAGGGCTAGCTGCTTGTCAGCAGCTAAGCCTATTATCCACAAGCTGGCCTTACCAGGTTCAGGACAATACTCTCTCTCTGTGAACTGGCCTTTGTCAGTCATCAAAGCTGCCCTTTACTGTGAGAAAGTCTGTTTCCTGGGTATGTGATCTATCTACAGGTATACAAGTGGTCCCCCTATTTCATTGAAATTTTGTTTGGGACCACTTTATGCTGAACAGAATTGAAAATGAGGAAGTAGAAAAGTTCTTTTCCAAAAAGCACTCACAAAGTCCATGCAATAATGCTATTGATGTTAACTTATGTAATATTTCCCAAATCAAATTTTCTAAAAAAAGAGTTGCATAAATATGAGTTCAAAAGAGAAGGAGGTCTTATACTATATTCATTTCTTGAAGATGCATAGCAGTTAAGAAACATGGTGAACTTTATTTAACCTTGTACATCAAAAACTTGTTTGAGGAAACTAATCCCTTGCAGATTACCACAGAATGGGTGGTTTATAAGGAGCAGAAATTGATTACTTACAGCTTTGGAGGCTGGGAAGTCCAAGATCAAGGTAGTGGCAGATTTGGTGTCTGGTAAGGGCCCACTTCCTTGTTTATCCTAGGCTGCCTGCTCTCCATGTCCTCACATGGTGGAAGGGGTAGGAAACTCTCTGGGGCCTCTTTTATAGTAGCATTAATCCCATTCACGGAGACTCCACCCTCATGATCTAATCACCTCCTAGAGACCTCACCTCCGAATACGATCTTAGTGGAGATTTGGCTTCAGCGTATGAATTTCTGGGGAACACAAGCACTCAGTCTATAGCATGTTAGGTTGTTTGTTGTCTCAGTATGAGAGGACGGACACCTCATATTGAACCTTAATCATTGCATAGTAACCTTTAAGGTGCCCATTCATATTTGTTGAAAAATTGAATGAATAAATGAATGGATTAGTGGATGTGTGGTTGGGTAGAGGATAGATGAACAAACAAATTAATAAAAATAATCCATAGGCCTAACACAATAAATATAATTATTAAATATAATTATGGCAAAGATGTAATAAGAGTTGCTAAAGTCAGATGATACTGGTAAAATGAATCAATATTTGCAACAGATATAAAAAAATTCTGTCAGGTCATCCTTTTAATCAATATGTCAACCTTTTAGAGGATGCTTCTTCTGAATCTCTTTCCATTTTACCTCTATTTTCTTGAAATCCTTTCCCCTTCCCCAACCAGGTCATCTGAATATTACAAAACCTCTTTATATTTTGGCTGGGAATGATAGCCGCTGCCTGTAATCCCAGCACTTTGGGAGGCCAAGATGAGCAGATAACCTGGGTTCAGGAGTTTGAGAGCAGCCTGGACAACACGGAGGAACCTCATCTCTACTAAAAATAGAAAACATTAGCTGAGTGTGGTGGTGTGCACCTGTAATCTCAGCCACTCAGGAGGCTGAGGCATAAGAATTGCTTGAACCTGGGAAGCAGAGGTTGCAATGAGCTGAGATCACACCACGACGCTCTAGCTTGGGCAACAGAGCGAGACTCTATCTGAAAAAAAATTAAAATAAAAAAAAACCACAAACCTCTTTACATTTTTATCATATAACATTATAATTACATGTTAACTGCCCCTTACATTAATAATTATTAATCTCTACCATGTACCAGGCACTCTTCCAAGCATTCCACACATATTATCTCATTTATTCCTATATTCCGAGCTGTAGCTGTTATTATTTTCCTCATTTTATAGATGCAGATACTGAGGAGTTAAGGGCCTCACTCCAGGCTGCACAGCTAATAAGTGAGACAGCCGAGATATCATCCCAGATGTCTAACTGAAGACTCCTTACCTGGTGCTACTCTTCTCTATTTATATTCTCTCCACACTGGAAAGGATATTTCTCTTATTTTTTTGTCTTTAAAGCCAAGGGCTTTTCTGCCCCTGTTAACTAACATTAGCTCCTCATATACATAAGTTCTATAACAATGAATACAATGAAACCCATATGCCTAAATTGAAACTCAGACTATCATTGCATTGCATAGTAATTATTGTTCATCATAATGATTACAAGACACTAAGAAAGGAATAAACTGTGTTGAAAATATTCTGCCTCAGAAGACAGAATAGTCTATGATATAGTTGAACTATTCATTATGCTTTAAGATACCAGGGTTTAAAAGGAACAAATCCCCTTATAGTCTGAAAACACCCTATTTAGTAAAAAATCCACATTCAGCCAGGTGTTAAATAAGAAATAATGTTTGAGCTCTGGATACCAGTTTTATTATAGTCTGCGCATATCTACACAGAGTTTTTAATGTCAGAATTTATACTTAGTTGTACTTCCTCGCTTCATGACATCTCCTGTTGGAATCTTAATAAAATATGGCCCTACATGAGCTACTTGATGAAGTGATTTGAACTAAAACATGTTTCCCATGCAACCCTAACATCCTTCATCAGTTGATGGTTAGAGATTAATGTCACAATTAGCATGTGGGTATTTAATATTTCAACCTCCTGTGTTTGGAACACTCGTAAAATGCTATGAGCTCAGCTGGGCATTTTGTTATCATAGATCACAAAGTAATATAAACAGACATCTGGGCCTCCGCCGAGACAGAGTTTGAAGATAGGCCTCTCATGGAGTAAGATTTTATTTAGGCTTAAAAAAAAAAGACTTTCAAAGTGGAAACATTATTTCAGCAGGTAAACATCACAGTGCTTTTTGTAGACTATTAAATGATCATCAGAAATTCAAATTGTGTACATACGACATTCATGTTCTGTATGTGTTTAATAAATTGCAAGCTGGTTGCAATTTGGTCTGGTCATTATGCATGGGTAAAAATTTGCCTTTTCAAACCTCTTTTAAAATAGAAAGTGATACTGTGTATATTTTTGGAATTCAAATACAACTAAGAGATAGCACAGATGGAGTATAGAAACAGTAGAAATTTATTGATTCTGTCAGAAGTTTTAAATTCAAATTTTCAGTAATGAAACTCCATGAATTGTGTACAAAAAAGGTACAACCCTCAATCAATTGGACTTAAATTTGGGAGCTTGAGAAGAACTAAGTAAATGGTAGGTTTCACTAGTTAATTTTTTTAAAAACACTTCTATAACTATATTTGGCAAAAGCGTTTTAGATTTTCTGGAAGCATGAGATGATATAGTTGACTATATTCAGCAACTTGATGCTTTACAGCTCTAAGACAAAACCCTTAAAGTTGCTAGGCTTGATGAATTTATAAGTTTAAGGAAGGATAATAGAAGAAACTTGAAAATTTTACAATGACTTACCTAAGTTACACACACATGCATGGTGTGCACTCATACATACATATGTCTACATATATGTACATATATATAATGTTTTCAATAACAAAAATGATCATACTCTTCAGATACATACATCTAAAAATAAGTGCACAAGAAATTCTTATTGAACTTCATTTTTTTTACTTCTCTTAGCATGAATCCATGAATATTCATTCATAATTTTAGTATTAAAATCATAGTTGTTAAACTTCCTCCAGAGTCTATTGAATCTCAACAGAAATCTCTCATAAATGGCTAAATATATTCTTGTACATTTCATTGAGGGAAACTCTTTTATATAAAAATCTTTTAGGCCAGGCACAGTGGCTCATGCCTGTCTGTAATCCCAGCACTTTGGGAGGCTGAGGTGGGTGGATCACTTGAGGTCAGCAGTTTGAGTCCAGCCTGGCCAAAATGGTGAAACATCTCTACTAAAAAGAAAAAATACAAAAATTAGCCAGGCATGGTGGCACACACCTATAGTCCCAGTTACTTGTGAGGCTGAGGCAGGAGATTTGCTTGAACCTGGGAGGCGGAGGTTGCAGTGAGCCTAGATCGCACCACTGCACTCCAGCCTGGGTGACAGAGTGAGGCTCTGTCTAAAAAAAAATGTATAATATATTTTGTGCATAATATATATTATATAAATGTATATATTTGTTATGTATGTATATAAATGTATATTATGTAATATATATTATACATATATGTTATATATAATATAAATGTGAGAAATTCAAGGGAAAACAAAATACATTCATATTATTAAAAGCTACAAATAAGAGTTCCCCTATTATCTACTTAAAACTGTAGACATTAGAAAGTCATTAACCTATTTATTAGTTATCCAAGTTATATTGCAAGATTTGAAGTGTAAGCACTTTACAAAGCTCTGTGATAGAACTTTAATCAGATATATGCCTTGTTATCTCTTGGAATGTTACAGACAGTTGTCATTTATAGTAAAGGTTGTTACTAGCTCTAATTTAGTACTAGTATTTTCGTGAAAATATGTTTTAGGTTTGTAAAGTGGTTGGGTAAACAGTTCAGAATCTGTCCTGACGTTAAAGAGGCAAAGGTTGTCTTTAGAAGGCTCAGAGATAGTAAAAAAAGACTATTAAAAATAAAGTAGTATATTTAAATAGGTTACACTGTACTTATTGTAAAAATAACATTTATAAGTTATACAACAAAAAATTTAAGGATTTTGAAGGTTGATTCCTTTACTATTGTGTTTTGTTGCTATAAGGACAGTGTTTCATGTGTCCTAATTCTGCTTTTGCAAGCAGTTAATCTGAAAGAATGCTCCTGAACATCTTTCAAGATTCTTGTTTCTTATATAATAGACAGATAAATAGTTACAGACCTTTCTAATGTGCTGTGCTTTGTTATCAAAAGACTCGAAATCCATTTGACTTGCAAGTCTGCCCTCAGTTCAGCAATCTTACCTCAACCTTTCTGAGACACTGAGATGGATCTCTGTTTACAGAAACATCTATCAGGTGGCAAAGGCAAAGGTTGTGTTGCTTTCTTTAACATGGCTTTAGGATTCTATCATTATTTCTTTGAATAGTGAAGGGTCAGGTTTCCTCTCTAGAAACATGTATAACTCTCACACTAATGAAATTGCTAAATGGTTTTGGGATAACAGATATTGCTAACATTTATGTAGCTTTATTTGGAATATAACATAAATGTGTAAAGCTTACCAACTGGAAATTTTACTAAATGCACTCAAGATTGTTTAAAAGTCTGAATTAGGTAGAAAAAAAATGATGGCCTTTTACTCATAATACATCATTTTCTTTAGATAGTTTTATTATTTCTCCCTTTCCCACCAGGAGCATTAATACAGAACTGGAAAACTTAACACCTACATACATACAAATGCTCTGTTATACACAGAGTAACAGGGCATACACATAACTGTGCTTATTTAAATATGGATTATCTACTTTGTGTACTATTCACAGGGATTTACTTTACTCTGTTATAGTGATAAGGCTTCTGAAGAAGGAAGTACAAGTTGGTCAGAGATCACATAGGACAGCCAGGCAGCCAAGAACTGGCAGGTGAAGGGAGCACTTTGTAAAAACATAAAAACCTAAAGGTTGAGTGAGTTAGTCAGCCAACAGGGAGAAGAAGAATGTTCTGGGAGAGAGGGTGTTTGCCATTGTATTTATAAAGATAAAAGATTGGGCTAGCAAGGTAAAAAGATGCCAGGTCATTAAGAACATTTAAACATTGTGGCAGCTGGACATTGTTCTTACAGGGATTAGAGAATCACGGAAGCATTTGAAATTGTGTCATGTAATTGTTCTGCATTTTAGAAAGGGCATCTGGCAGTTGGGTGAAAACACTGGAAATGGCAAGAGTGAAGGCCACCAGACAGTTTAAGGTGTTTCAGGAATCTCTGTAAGAGAGACGAGCAAGGCAAGGGGCAGTGATGATGGAGAAAAGCATATAATTTTAAAAATATTTAGAATGAGAACGTAGAATGAACAAAACATGTTGAATAATTTGAGATGTGAAAGAAAAGAATAGGCAAGGCTCAGTGGCTCATGCCTGTAATCCCAGCACTTCGGGAGGCCAAGGTGGGTGAATCACCGGAGCCCAGGAGTTCAAGACCAGCCTGAAACACAGTCTCTACTAAAAATACAAAAAAAAAAAAAAAAAAAAAAATAGCCAAGCATGGTGGTGCGCACCCATAGTCCCAGCTGTTTGGGAGACTGAGGTGAATCCCCTGAACCTGAGAAGCAGAGCTGTTGAGGCTGCGGTGAGCAGTGACCGTGCAATTGAACTCCAGCCTGGGCAACAGGAGTGAAACCATCTCAATTTTTGAAAAAAAAAAAGAAGGATAAAAGCTAATCCAGCTTGAATAACTGAAAGGACAGATAGCCTTGGTGGAGCTAATAAATCATGATTTTTTTGTTTTTGTTTTTTTTTTTGGAAATGTTGAGTTTTATTTGTCTGCCTATGTTTGGAGAGCTACTCAAGATAGGCATGTAGGGATCAAGAGACTGATCTCGCCAGAAAAAAATGAAGCCATGAAAGACTTATGATTTCTCAGAATGTATGGAATGAGAAGGGAAGATGATCTAATGAATATGAATATTTTTAGTAATACATTTACCTGATGATCAGGGAAGCATGAGGAGAAGAAACATGAGAGACAAGTGAAAAAAGCAGGAAAATATGGCATTCTGGAAGTCAAGAGTAATAAGGAAACTCTCCAGGAGAACTTGGTAAATAATCATTGGCTCATTGGTTTATTCATTCACATTCATTTATTATGTTTCTACTTTGTGTAAAGAGCAGTTGGGAAAAACCCATATCTGGTCTCTGCTCTCAGGGAGTGTGTAGTAAAATGAAGAAATAAATATAAGTTGAAAAATTACACACATAATATTTCTTAAACTTTAGTAAGTTGTAAAGAGTAAAATTATGGGCCAGATGCAGTGGCTCATGCCTATAATCCCAGCATTTTGGGAGGCCTAGAGGGGCGGATCACTTGAGGCCAGGAGTTTGAGACCAGCCTGGCCAATATGGCAAAACCCCATCTCTACTAAAAATGCTAAAATTGGCCAGGCATGGTGGTGCATGACTGTGGTCCCAGCTACTAGGGAGACTGAGGCACGAGAATCACTGAATCCAGGACGTAGAGGTTGCAATGAGCCAAGATCAGAACACTACACTCAAACCTGAGTGACAGAGAAAGACTCTGTCTTTAAAAAAAAAAAAAAGAAAAAGTAAAATTATGAAGACCTATAGAAGTACATACAGGTGAATGAACTTCTATTCCATGAAGTTTGAGAACCCTATCTTAAGAAGTGAACTCTAACCTAAGATTTGAAGAATGAGTAGGTGCCAGCACGGCTTGTGGAGGAGAGGGTAGTCCTGGCACATAATCCTGCAGTTGGACTTTGATCCTGCAAGTCTGAACATGTGAAATCAGGGCAACTTTCTCTGAGTACCTGCACTCCTGAAACTTTATTTTAACCTAGGAGTGATCTCAGCTTCTACGAGTTTTAAAAAGTAAAACTTAACTATTGCTTTTAGGCAACTAGCTATGCCGGGAGTGTAGACCTATATTGATAGGGATATTGAAGTTTGGAACATTTCCATTTCAGGCTGAGAGGTCACTGTGGGAAATATGGACTCATCATTTATTAATTTATCAAATACTTTTTAATTCTCTTACATAGGTGAAACACTATGGGTATGAATGAATGCCACATGATTTCTTTAAAAATCACCTTTATTGCTTTCATTATAATTTTTTGGAGCTAACATATATTGGTTCATTTTATGTATTCAGGTTGGTGATGTTTGGTAACTTACCAAGTTTTCATATTTTTCTTTAATAAAATTTTTAGACATTAATTCATTGTCCCTCCCTTGGATGACAAGAGATAATCTACCAGGCTTAACCATGAAATGTTGGCCTGTGAAATCTTTACTAGGAGCAATAGTAGATATCTGGTTCTTTTCCTCAGGAATAAATAACACTTTTGTGCCTTCAATTTAAACCTAAAATGGAAAGGGAATCACAGTTTTTAAACATAAAAGTCATATTTTAAATGTTCATTGAAAATCTTTGCATGCCATTCCTCTTCTGTTTTAGTTTTCTTTTAGTAACTATTAAGACAAGCTTACTCTGGTATCCGTTTTCAAAAGAAATTGCTGACTCAGAAGCTGAGTTTATGTTGGTCTGTGGTGGTTGTTTAATCAACTCTGTTTATTCATGGGTAAGAAAAATGATCACCTAAGATAAACAACTCTTCAATGTCTCACAGCAGGTTGGTGCTCAAACTGGGATTTAAAATTAAGTCCTTAAACATAGCCCAGGCTTCCCTACAGTAACTGTGTAACCTCTCCCAGGAGGGAAAATACAGTTCAGGAGAACTCTTTGCCACAGATTTACGATGAAATACCAGATTAGTGATTGCTGTTGGAATCTAAGTTTAATGAAGCCTTCTGGGAGTGCAGAGTCCAAAATATAACTGTGTAGGTACATCCACCACTATTTTAAGGTAAAAACATCCTAGGAAAAACATTGCAAAACAGCCCAGCTGTGGCTTTAGATCATGAAGCAGTCATAGGGGAGAAAAGCAATATCTTTTCCTCATCTGTAGCTATGTCCAAGGCTGAAACCCCTATAACAAAAGAAAAGCTAACAAGAGAAGGACATGCAAGTTCAGTACAAGATGTATGTGACACAGGAGTCTTCAGAAATTAAAACCCAAAGAAGCAGAGAAAGCTGTGTGTTTTAATTCCTACATTGAATGAAGGCTGGACAGTTGATATGGTTTGGCTGTGTCCCCACCCAAATCTCATCTTGAATTGTAGCCCCTATAATCCCTACTATGTCATGGGAGGGAGCCAGTAGGAGGTAATTGAATCATGGAGGTGGGTTTTTCCCATGCTGTCCTCCTGATAGTAAACAAGTCTCATGAGATCTGATGGTTTTAAAAAGGGCAGTTCCCCTGCCCACATTCTTTTGCCTGCCACCATGTGAGACATATGTTTGCTCCTCCTTCACCTTCTCCCATGATTGTGAGGGCTCCCCAGCTATGTGGAACTGTGAGTCCGTTAAACCTCTTTCCCTTATAAATTACCCAGTCTTGGGTATTTCTTCATAGCAGTATGAAAAATGGACTAATACAACATCCATGAGCAAGTATGATTGAATGAAAGAGGGCGTGATCTAATGGTAATAAGCTGGGGGGACATTAGCAAGGCCTATTCAAATTATTCTTGGTGTCTCTGTGTCTTTATTTCTTTCCTGTTGGTGTAGGAAGTATCCCTTTGGAATGAGGGCTTTCTGACCTACTTTAAAGGAAGGTCAGTTAAGTATTTTATGACCTGCTTCTGGGAAGAATGGTGAGAGAAAGTCAGAGAGACCTTCCTATTTAAGCCATCTTCTCAAATGCCAAAGTGCTACATTTTGGGGTACATGTACTGAACCCTTTCACAGTGTTCCTTTTATATTTAAAAAAGAACACAATTGTGAAAATGAAATAAGCATTTGTGTCTGTTTTTTATATACTTTTTTTTTAAAAAAAGACAGGGTCTCACTCTGTTGCCTAGTCTGGAGTGCAGTGGTGTGATCATAGCTTACTGCAACCTCAAACTCCTGGGGTCAAGCTGTCCTCCTGCCTCAGCCTCCCAAGTAGCTGAAGACAACAGTGACATTCCAACATGCTCTGCTAAGATTTTGTATTTTTAATAGACACAGTGTCTTGCTATGCTGCCCAGGCTGGTCTTGAACTCCTGGGCCTAGGCAATATTCCCACCTCAGCCTCACAAAGTGCTGGGATTACAGGTGTGTGCCATTGCACCTGGCCTAGGTATGTTTTTATTATAAAATTCTCTACTTTTGTTTCCAAAAGTGTAGATGATTATGCTATTCTGCCACATGTATCATTGAAGCGCACACCATATGTGAGAATAAAAATATATTTGATTATTTCTTGAACAGAGGCTATTTGTGGTTTCAGATGGAGTGACAAATTCACGGACCTCTGACTTCCAGGGAAATAACATTGTTTCTTTTGCTGGTAAATTATCTCATCTACCTTGTGCTTTATATAAATGGATGCTTGTATACCAATATTTTAAGTGTAATAAAATATTCAGGCTTTTAATGAATAAGATAATTGTAGTCCAGATCATCTTTTTCTTTGACATTTGGGATGGAGTGGTTTATATGATGAACTTTCCAATGCTAACTCTAAATGAATCATCTACTTCTTTTCTCCCAGCTAAGGCTTTTAATGTATTAAATATAAATATTCTCCATCGATTTTGTTATTGTAATGCAGTTAATACTTGATCATTTTTCTTTTTCAGAGGAGAAAACTCACAGCAGTATAGTTTGAAAAAAAACGTTATTTTCAATCACATATGTGTGCTTGGTTTTGTTCCAATCTGACTGCTTTAGAAAATACAAATGTCTTTCACATAAAATACTGGCTTTGCCTGTGTCTCATATATTATTCCTTGTCTGAAAGGTGTAATAATTAGAAGGCCATTACTCTCCCCCATGAAGTAAATTAGGGTCTTTTTATTTCCTTTTTCTTTCATTTGGCTCTATTTATTACTTAACTAGTGTGACAAATGTGGCTTAAAATAAAGATGGTGCTATTATTAATGAAAAATGTGTGGCTGCAGCAGTGGTGATAAAGAAAAACGTCACAGAGCACTCATTTTCTTCTTGATTTGGTGAAGTGGTCATTGGGAAAAAGTTGTAATAAACAGAATAATGATATGGTTAATGTTTTAGCAGAACGAGATTTTACTATGATTTGCTAAAAAGATATTCATTAATATGCAATCAATTGATTAGGACTCACAAAACACATTAGTTGTCAGGCATCAAATTATATTTCTCCTGCTAGTCACTGTGAGCAAATCAAGATTTTAAACACAGTACAGATCAAATGAAAAACACACTTTACAAAATTAATAGTTACTTAGATTAAAACAGCAGTTTGAAAATGACCAAAAATGTAACAAGAGCATGAAAAGAACTGTGTATCTTTGTAACACTCTGCAAATTTGGAGCAGCTTCAGTAACTTCGTTCATTATAAACTTGACTAAAATCTTACATATTATGATTTTCAGAATGTTATCATATACTACTGAGTTAAAAGCAAAACATGTAGTATGACTCATAACAAGATTTTATTATTTGTTTCATTAAAGTTATTGGTTATCTAGATGTATTGTTTTTAATAGTGGTAGGGAAAAAGCTGTGATGTCAGTGTGCCCCCATGTGGCTATAGATTGGTTGTAAGAATGTCAGAAGGTATTAATGGAAATAGGGCTTCAATTTGTTATATTAATATTATCTTGTTAATATTTACTCCATCCCAAGCAGAGAGTTGTTTTTCTATTTTAAAGGTTTTCTAAGATAGAGGATTCTCAGTTTCTTCCATAATTCTTACAAACATTTTATTTTTAGTAGTCATATGTTTTAACTAATGTGTCTACTTCTAATTCTGAAGTGTGTAATATAGTAAAGACACATAAATCATCACAAAAGATGTATTTTTTCTCATGTCTAAAGTGTTTGGTTAAGTCAAGCCTAAGTCATTCTCTGCAAGTGTTTAAAAATACATTTTGTAATTAAATAGGATGGTGTATCTGGTAGGAAATTTGTATTAGGACAGGCCTATGGCCTGAGAAAATAGTTTGCCTATTTATGTGACATTTTAATAAGACTAATATTAAGTCTATTATTATGAGTATTATTTTTTCATATTTTTTTAATCAATAGGACATTGGATACTCATAGTAAATATTGGTGATTCCACAGAATGTGAAACCCCTTTTCCATACAGCATCTTTGTGGAATTGTTTGCTTCCATAATGAGTGTGTGTGTGTGTGTGTGTGTGTGTGTGTGTGTGTGTGTATGTATGTGTGTGTGTATTATTATTTCTTTTTTTTTTTTAGACAGAGTCTCACTGTGTTGCCCAGGCTGGAGTGCAGTGGCACAATCTCAGCTCACTGCAACCTCCACCTCCTGGCTTTAAGTGATTCTCCTGCATTAGCCTCCTGAGTAGCTGGAATTACAGGTGTGTGTCACTAGGCCTGGCTAAATTTTGTATGTTTAGAGAAGACGGGGTTTCACCATGCTGGCCAGGCTGGTCTGGAACTCCTGACCTCAGGTGATCTACTTGCCTCCGCCTCCCAGAGTGCTAGGATTACAGGCGTGAGCCACCACTCCCAGCCACTGCCATAATATTTTGACACAGGAGTATATCTTTATCTAACTCTCTAGTTGCTAGTCCCAGGATCCAAAGTCTAACGTACTGGCCAGTTGATGCTTCTAGAAAACTGCTGTGAGGATTGGTTGTCAATGACCCTACTGTATACAAGCCCACATCTTGTTTCCGAGGTAGTGCAGTGTGTTGGCATTATAATCATGTTTGACGGAGTTTGAGTGGCATTCTTTTTTTGCTTGTTTGAGCATGTGACTGAGCAGCACCTGCCAAAAGCAAGGGCGCCGACTGCACAGGCAGAAGCCTGAGCTTCAGCTTAAAATGGATGTTTTCATTTTAACCAACATTACTGCTCTCAGGGTAAAGGCAAACTTTTTCATATTTTATTTTGTTATTTAAAAAAATTAGCCCCAAATGCTGTGCTTCTACTCTAACTTTTTATATTAAACTTTTAAAAGTGAAATCTGAAATAATTACATTTTAAAGGTTGCAATCACTAAAGAATTAATACTATTTTCATCCCTTATTCCTTCCTGTCTCCATTGTTAAGCACAATTATTGGCATAAGAGAGGTTTTTAATACCCATTTTTAGACTGCATTCTAGCCTGGGCAATAGAACAAGAATCCCGTTCTCTCTCCCTCTTTCTGTTCCTCTTTCTTTCCCT
>CAUYLG010040946.1:0-25195 GCA_963573385.1 Cacajao melanocephalus
CATATTACGCCTGTTTTAAAAGTGACCACATCATTGGAAGTAAATCACTCCTCAGCAATTGCATAGCATTTCACAGGTTTAAATAAAATATTGGTTGGCTGCTTGTTTGTTGTTTTCATCTCTTATTCCTTCCTGTCTCCATTGTTAAACACAACTATTGGCATAATAGAGATTTTTAATGCCCATTTTTAGACTGCATTCTAGCCTGGGCAGTAGAACAAGAATCCTGTTCTCTCTCCCTCTTTTTCTTCCTCTTTCTTTCTCTCATACATTCTTTTTCTTTCTTTCTTTCACTCTCACTTTCTTTCCTCTCTTTTTCTTTGTTTCAAAAAAAAAAAAAAAAAAAATATATATATATATCAGCGATTACACTGATTTGCCATAACAAATAAACAAAAACCACTAATTTGTTTTAACTGTTTATATAGTTTCCAAAGAAACAGTTTTGTAAATCAGTCAATTTGTTGTAATTTGTTAAAATAAGAGATTTGGTCACTTGGCGAATTCATGACTGGGAAAACTGGTCCTTGAAGTTAGGTCTGATAAATTTTAATGTTAATAAAAGGCTAAAATGAAGCTCCCTAGATTCTTGGATGGTTACGGAAAATAAAGTGTGAGAAAGAATCTTACAATTGTTGTTTTAGTAGGTTAAAAAGAAAAAATAATGGGAGAAAAGACATGATGCTATCAGTAGAAAAGACATGAAATTAAGTCTGTGAACATGAGCAGGACAAAATCTAATAGACATGAAAGCAGAGTAACACCAGGTTTTAGGGGACACACTAAAGGCACATTCTTGAAGGACATGTTGAAGATGGCATAAATCAGTGATCCTCAACCATGGCTATACATTACAATCATCTGGCAAGCTTTAAAAAACACTGGGTCCTATCCCAGGTCAACTGAATCTGGGGGTGACGGTGTATTGAACTAAAATTACTAGGGTTATTAAATAAGAACTCGAAATCTAAATTTCCTGGAGCCTACATGTAAACAGCTGAACTGAATTTTGGAGGTAAAATTAATACAACCAGAGTAGCAATACTAGGACAGAATGCAAATCTCCTGATTAATGAGCCAAACCTTTCCAGTCCACATTCCACTTTTGTGGCTGGTAAAGGTAATGACTACATCAGGGAGGAGTTTTTAAATTATTATTTATTTATCTTTTGAGATGGAGTTTGCCCTGTCGCCCAGGCTAGAGTGCAATGGTGCAATCTTGGCTCAATGCAACCTCCACCTTTCAAGTTATTTTCCTGCCTCAGCCTGCTGAGTAGGTGGGGTTACAGGCGCATGTCACCATGGCCGGCTAATTTTTTGTATCTTTAGTAGAGATGGGATTTCACCATGTTGGCCAGGTCTCTAACTCCTGACCTCGTGATCCGCCCACCTCGGCCTCCCAAAGTGCTGGGATTACAGGTGTGAGCCACTGCACCCGACCCAGGGAGGACTATTTTTAAAATTTAGAAAAGGACTTTCCCACTCATTATTTCATTTGACCTTCTGAGCAAACCTGTGACACAAGCAGGACAAGGATTAGGCCCATCTCCTAGGTAATAGAAAACAGGCTTGGAGAGTTAAGTGAGTCACCCATGTGAAAAAGCCAGAATTCACAACCAGGTCTTCTAATTCCCATCCACCAGAGTTGGAGACTTTTGCCTTACCCTGTCGCTTAATTCCTGCACTTCTGGAACAAACATACTCTTCTTCAAGGAAAAACTAATGTAGAATTAGAAGCTTTGAAGTATTTCACAGAAAAATGAAGTTTCAGTTAGAAATGAAAGGGATAAAATGAAAATCAGAAGTCCTTGGAAAAGAAGATGTAAAGGGAGTACCTCAAATAATCCAAATATTTTAACTCAGTGAGTCTATATTTCAGTGGCTTTCTAAAGCCACTATATGGCAAATGCCTGATAGCAATCAGCCAACCATGTCAAGGCCTCTGCTGTGGATAGAAAGCATAGGTAGCAGTGAGATGTTAGGAGAGAAACATTGCGAACACACCAGAAAATCATTCATGGAAGACCAGTTATGCAAAATAATTAACAAGTGAGGTTGAAGAGAACAACGAGGAACAGGCTATTTTGACAGTTTGGCCTTTTACTGGTTGTTTGATGTTCAAATATAATGTAATTGGGGCCTAAGATAGGATGAAATCATATAGCAGTGTTAAATAATTAACAAGAGACCACTTTGGGTATTTATATTAGTAGTACTAATAGGACAATTTATACTATCTGAGATCAGAGTTTAATAAAAGCTCTAAACAAACTTTATAAAATCTTGTGTAAGTGGTATTACAGCTGTTATGCAGATGCATAAAAAAAGGTCAACTGAGGTGTTTAATATCACTGACCAAGCTCAAGATAGAACTAGTACTGCAATCTAGGGGCAGGCCAACTCTTCATCACTCAAAAGGAAGAAAACTAGATCAAAGTTGTTCTATGAAACTCCATTTACCAATGAGCTTAGGGCATACCACAACAATTTTAAGTATGGTCCAAGAATGTCCACACCCTATTTCTGAGTCTACTTCTTACCCTGCCCAAGGTAAATATGGGATTTGATGGCAAAGTTTCTTCCTCTTCACTTTGTATCATTTACTAGATACTTGCAAAGTGTTCCTTACTCATATCTTCATTACTCTCACCAGTCACAAGTGGAGAACGTGGAATAGAAAGAATACTGTGTTGCTAATCATGACATCTAAATTTTAGCCCTAGTTTTCTCACACTTAGAAACTCATAAGCTCCTTTGGCCTCTACACATCTCTTGAATAGGGTGAGGGGTTTTGACAAGGATCTCTAGGATCAAGTTCTAACATTAATCTAAAATGTTAGAACCATCGCAGCAGGCACCTTGACTCCCTTAGGCCTTACAACAGTGTCAGGACATGGTAGGGACTTAATAAATATCTGATACATAATATAATATGATTAAACTAGGGTAAGTTGATAGTAACTATTGGCAATATGGAAATTTTGTGAAGACCCCAGATTTTTAATTCCTCCCACATTAGACTAAAGCCTGCTAGGAAGAGGAAATTTTTTTTTTGAGACGGAGTCTTGCTCTGTCACCCAGGCTGGGGTGCAGTGGCGGGATCTCGGCTCATTGCAACCTCCGCCTCCCGGGTTCAAGTAATTCTCCTGCCTCCACCTCCCAAGTAGCTGGAATTACCAGTGCCTGCCACCACGCCCAGCTAATTTTTTGTATTTTTAGTAGTGTGTTGGCTAGGCTGGTCCTGAACTCCTGAGCTCAGGCAATCGGCCTGCCTCAGCCTCCCAAAATGCTGGGATTACAGGCGTGAGCCATTGCACTTGGCCCCCTGGAGAAGAACTTTTAAAGATGATCGAGTCCAACCCAATCATAACAACAACAACAAAAAACATAATTGAAATTCAGAGAGGTTAAATAATTTGGCCAGGGTCATGTGCCTGGCTATGGTGGGACATGACCAGAATCTAGATTTTCTGACTATTAATCAGATACTATTTTTTCTCTTATCACTTTCCATCATTTAAAACTAGTCATCTAATAATTTTCAGCTAAAGACTGAAGTAATTTGTTAAAATTAGATGCACAAAATGAAAATTATTTGTATCAGTTTTTCATTAAAGACTATTTAAAATGTGTATAAAATATACTATTCCCACCTACTACATATTGTGAGTGTAATACAAATAGCTTGTTTTATAGTTAAGTTAGGATCTTAAAAAATATCGAAATCATTACTCTGAGATTTCACCCAGATAGGCTCCCTTAAAGAGAGCAGAAGGCATTTCTTATGTGTTATATTTCACAGAAAGATACTGCCGTTGTTTTATAACATACGTTCATATTATCGTCACAATATAAAGCAAGAGCTTTTACCAAGAGAATGCATTTTTCTTAATACTGTTTAGAACACATTATCCACCAAGGAAGTCAGAAAGTCAGTATGACTACTTATCAGCATCAAATATGACACTGTCAGTCTGACCTCCAAACACTGAGCAATTCACTAATTCTAGATTCATCTGCTGGTGAAGTTGCATTCATTACGTGACTTCTCAGTGATACCTTTCTCATGTTACCATGTTATGAAAAACTTGACAGGGCTGTAGAAAACAATTTTTGTAGGCTGAAAGAAGCCTCAGATTTTTTAAGTTGGTCATCACTTTTTGCCACAAAGTTGTAACTCTGCATAAACAGTCCACTTGTTTTAGCAGTATTTTCTACATTTGACCATAAACAATCATGTTTCAGAAGCTTAACCCTTTGAAGATATCCCCATTATTGGAAAAGGTACATATTTTAATACTGACTAACACAGAATACAGGCTGTGTATTTTGGGACAAGGTGGAGAAAGGAGAATGTCTAGATTGTTTCACCCAAGATCCCTCATGAGAGATTCATGAGGATATTTCCGTTTGCCCTCGATGCGAATATACAGAAGGTAGACCAACATTAGAGCAGTGGGAAACTTGGCAGAACGGGCTAGGACAGGGTTTGTGCAAAACCTTTTTCCGGTTTCAGTTTGAATGGGTTCCCAGGAAGTGTCAAGTCTGAACAAATCCAAAATTTTACAATGTAGCTCAGCCAAAACTGCTGGGATTCACCTGATTCTGGGTCAAAACCGTAACAGAGCACACTGCGTTTCATTTGGTGTAAAGCCAACTGGACTGAACCTTTCAGGCAACTTCAATGAGAGGCTCACAGACTTGGCAAAACCAAAAATGAACCTAGATTGATCTTTGGTTTTAAAACAGCAAGCTCTGGCTTTGTAAAGAGATAAAGGCAAGTTTTCCTTAGCTTCAAGATTCTGACAAATACTTAGGAGAGGCACCGCAAATAATTAACAGTTATTTGGCCAGATCTACATTATCAAGTCAGTTGTTTCCTCAGCTTAGCAGTGGCACTTTAGTAAGTACACTAACTCATTTGGGTCTATATATTCCCAAGTGCCCTAGAGCGCAACTTAGTGTCCAAACAAAGAGTGATGGCTGTTCTTCAACTTCTGTGCCTGTAGGGTGATTTGTACATGCAGTAGGACGAAGCACAATTAGTTCTAGATCCAGGGTAAAAGAGAAAGAAAATTAAAAATAAAAACCCCAATAGCAATTGTCTACTCCAACAGAGACAGGTGCAGTAAGTGTATACGGCATTACTTAGTCTATAATTTCCACAGAGACACAGGGGCATATTCTCATAATCCTGGACACCAAATCTTGAAATTCAACTAGTGTGCATAGTTCAATGAATCTTTCAGAGATATGCTTAAGACTTTACAGTGTTGTTTTCTAATTCATATTTCTAAGAGTTTTCCAGTGTTTTGTAATATTTCTCAATATAGACATATGAGTATGTATTTTTCTCTCTATAGCTTTAGATTAGGATTTACCCCATTTTAAGTTGTGTTAGCTCTGTAAGTATATTTTGAAAATAACGGAGATAAGATTTAATTATTTGGGAAGCTGATTAAATGCTGACTAATTGCAACTACTAATTACATATTTGCTCGAAGTCAGTGGTTTTCAAAATTAAGTTTTAAAGCTATGTATCTCTCTCTCACACACGTTTTTAAGTTACTAAATGTTTTTAATCGTAAGTTTAAGTAGTTGCAAAGGATGACATTTTCTAGCAATATTGTAAAGAATGACATTTTCAAATAAAATTCATTTATATAAATAACATAAATGTATCCAGTAAACTTTATTTTATCCACTTATAAAATAAATATGACCCTCATTAAAAGACAGATTTTTTTCTTGTTTCTTTTTCCCCTTTAGTTTATCCTAACACAAAATGTATTTATGCTCATAAGTGTTTTTATCAGTTACTCTGCCATACTTCATCCTTCTCTGTGACAATGTATATATATATAAATATCAAGAAAATAATGGTTTTTAAAATTCCCTGTGACCATAAAGCTCTATGTTATACATTTTCATTGACTGGATTATCATTACATTTAATACTAGGTATATTCCAAATTTTGAGAAAAATTATTAAATGTGAAATGTAAAAAAATAAACAAAAAACCCCAAAGCTTCCAAAAGGTATATATCTCTTAATATAGATTCCTATTCTCCCTCACTGAATTAGTTCACATAACCATAGCTAAATGCTAATTTCTGTTTGAAAAGGGCAGGGTTTCATTTCATTTCTATTCCTGTTATTTCTATAGATTTAATCACAAATCTTGTTCATACAAAAGTACATGAGAATGAAAGTAGTTTTTTTAGAACAATGTTAGTCAATTCTTCAATGTTTTCCTACTCTAATGGTAAATATTACATAGTGATGCCACCAAAATTAATTCTTTTTTTGAGACAGAGTTTTGCTTTTGTTTCCCAGGCTGGAGTGCAACGGCGTGATCTCAGCTCACTGCAATCTCCATCTCCTGGGTTCAAGCAATTCTCCAGCCTCAGCCTCCCAAGTAGCTGGGATTACAGGCATGCACTACCATGCCTGGCTAATTTTGTATTTTTAGCAGAGAAGGTGTTTCTCCATGTTGGTCAGGCTGGTCTTGAACTCCCAGCCTCAGGTGATTCGCCCGCCTCGGCCTCCCAAAGTGCTGGGATTACAGGCATGAGCCACCGCACCCGGCCAATTAATTTTAATAATCTATCAGCTCTACAAAGTTCTCTTTTGACTTTGCTGAAAGCAAAGAATCAGAAACCACCTGACTTACCAAAGGACTATAATGTAGTTATTTAAACCATTTACTTCCTATTTCTGGAAGGTATATCAAAAAGGTTTTATTTGTCAAGATTTATCATGTAACTGTTTTTCTTTCATTATGTGTAACTCAACATATACAGAAAGGATTGAGACAAATAAAAATCTTGCTAACTTTAATACCATTCTATTAGTGTGATATTTTTGATATATTTATTTTATCTTGCATTAAATATGTTTCCATATAAGCCTCAGACCTACAGATTGGCAAAGCCAGTCCTCACTGTCAAACCAATCAGGCAAATCACGCTTGCTTTATGGTAAAAAAGAATCTGACTTCATTTCTCAATTCAGTGGAATGGTGTTAATGTGTGTCTGTGAAAACTGTCTCACTTTTGAATCATAATTCCGAAACAGATAAACAGGTGGGGCATGGAGCTCTGCTAGAGTTTGTCACTGGATGAAATAAGACTGCTGCCTTTAATGATTTCTTATCTACACTCTCTTAGCTTTGCCTTCTGGAGCTATATACTCTTTGTTAATAGAAGAGTAGTCAGAGGTGAGGTTATTAAATAAAAATGTCTTCACCTCCCTTCCCAGTCAACAGCATATGTCTAATTCAGAACACCTCAATCCCAGTACCCCACATATCAAATACATCTCTTTGTTAACGAAAATATGTGTGGAACTAAGAAAGACAGGAAATCTTACCTCAGGGCCTTGATTAAAGAAGGCCAGCAAGGACAAAAATCTTAAATTACCCCTTTGCTTGGCACCTTAAAGTGCCTGGAGGAATTTGTCATCGTGGAACTCAGGACAGGTGAGAAGTAGGCCTGTTTTGTGTGTGTGTGTGTGTGTGTGTGCGCGCGCATGTTTTAAATAAAGTGGGATAAAATCAATTATGAAAGGTAAGATGGCCTCTCAAAGCAGAGTCATTTTAGGAGAAAGTGTATCTAGAAACTGAGGCTATAAAAACCAATTCTCAATTAGCTGGGCATGGTGGCAGGCACCTGTAATCCCAGCTACTTGGGAAGCCGAGGCAGGAGAATTGCTTGAGTGTGAGAGACAGAGGTTGCAGTGAGCTGAGATCACGCCACTGCACCCTCAGCCTGAGGGACAGAGCAAGACTCCATCTCAAAAAAAAAAAAATTAAAAATCAATTCTCTGAAAACTGTTTGTACCTGACTACCTCTTGGAAGATCTTTGCATACTCCCAGGGGCATGCTACTCCAGTTAGAACATGCTGTAATTTACCAGCTTTCTTTGAACATTAATGTTGGGGTCAGCATTAATCATTTTGCAGTAAAAACCTTTTTAAAAAGTTCTACTAACATGTTTCAATGCCCTTTATTATTTTTTTATTGGTGAAATATGTCATTGATACAAAATCATAAATATATACATACAGTTTAAAGAAAATGATAATCCTGTGGTTTTAATTAGTGTCTCCCTGATTGCTAATGAAAAATGTTTTTACACGTTTCTTTTTCAATAGAGATGTTTTGTTGCTTTTTTTTTTTTTCCAGAAATCTTCAGTTCCAGGGTTATGAAAATATTCAACTTTTTTTTTGTTCTAAAAATCTTATGGTTTGCCATTCATATATAGGATTTTTTTAAATTTAAGTTCTGGGATGCATGTGCAGAATGTGCAGGCTTGTTACATAGGTTTGCTGTACCCATCAATCGATCACCTAGGTTTTAAGACCTGCATGCATTAGGTATTTGTCCTAATGCTCTCCTTCCTTTACCCCCAATGAGAACACATGGACACAGGGAGGGGAACATCACGCACCCCCAACGGGCCCCGGTGTGTGATGTTCCCCTCCCTGCATCCATCTGTTCTCATTGTTCAACCCCCACTTATGAGTGAGAGCAACACATTTTTGCATCCGATATGAGATAAACATTTGGTTTAATATTTTTAATACCATCTATGGAAAAGTCCATCCTTACTCCACTGAAATGTGATGCTGATTGTGTCAGATATCAAGTTTCCATACATAACTATTTCTGTTTCTGGGTTCTCTATTTGATTACAATGACCAACTTATATATTCCTTTGCCAAGAAAACACTATCTTAATTTCCATAGCTTTAATAGGCTTTGCTATTTGTTTAAGAAAACTCCCCTTACCTTGTTCTTCTTCAGAAGTTTCTTGGCTAGACTGTCTTCTCAATAAAGCACTTGTAATTTTTTTGTTTTTAGTTTTTTTATCTTATGTACTTTAAATTTTTTGTTACTTTTGCATTGGTACACTTTTAATTACATTTTCTCAGTAATTGTTGCTTGGACTTAGGAGAAAAACATACTTTTTTAAAATCAAAGAAATTGTTAAACTCTGCCTTTTTTCATAATTTAACTATGAATTCCTTGGGCATTTTATATAAATAAGAACAGTATTTGCAAATATCAGTTTTATTGCACTGGCTAGGACCATCTGCACAGTGTCTAGCAGAAGCTGGGGAACAGCACATCCTTTGTTTCTGCTCATTGAGGAGGACGTCAGCATTTCAGTGGCAAGGTGATTTAGCCATAGACTGTTTTCCATATGACCATAATCAGATTAAGAAAGTTTCCCTCTATTCTTAGTTTACTAGAAGGTTTATGATGATGATGATGATGATGATGATGATGACGGTGGTGGAATCAATGCTTCTTATTCATTTATTGGGATGGCCCTTTCAAATTTTATTTCTCCTTAATCTTTCACTATGATATAAATCACATTGATTAATTTTCTAATGTTAAACCAACTTGCTTAACTCAACTGAACTGCTGGAATAAACTCAACTTGTTCATGATGAATTATCCTTTTTAAACATTCCTAAATTTATTTCGCTAATCTTTTGTATATATTTCTGCATCCATGTTAATGACTAAGGCTCTAGTTTCCCCTACTTACACTTCCTATGCTTGGTTTTAGCACAGACGCCATGCTGACTCAGGATATAAATTGAGCACGTTTCCTTTTTTTCTGGTCTCTGGAAGTTTTTGTATAACTGAAATTATCTGCTCCTGGAACATTTGGTAGAACTTACGTAAAAAATTATTTGGGCTTGGTGGACCTTTTTTGATTAAATTTTAATTGATTAAAAATAGTTGATTAAAATTATTTTTCAAAAATTTAGCCATGCTATTTCTTCTTAGTTTTAGAAAATCATATTTTTCTAGGAGTTTATTTCTTCTAATTTATAATTAGAAAATTATTCACAATACTGTGCTATGTGGTTAAATTCTCCAAGACCTGTAGTTATATCCTTTTTTTCATTCATAATGGACAATGATCTTTTTTATTATGATTCATTGGTCAAACAAGCAGCTTTACTTTGTAAGCCCTGTCTAATGCATGTTTTTTTCTACTTCATTAATTTTCAGTCTTTTCTTTATTTTTCCATTCTTTTGTTTTCTTTAGGTTTTATTCTTTTAATTTCCTTTTTTTTTTTTTTTTGAGACAGAGTCTTGCTTTGTCGCCAGGCGCCAGGCTGGAGTGCAGTGGTGCAATCTCGGCTCACTGCAGTCTCTGCTTCCAGAGTTCAAGCAATTCTTCTGCCTCAGCCTCCTCAGTAGCTGGGACTACAGGTGTGGGCCACCACACCCAGCTAATTTTTGTATTTTTTAGTAGAGACGGGGTTTCACCATTTTGGCCAGGATGGTGTGGATCTCTTGACCTCGTGATCTGCCCGCCTCGGCCTCCAAGAGTCCTTGGATTACAGGCGTGAGCCACTGCACCCAGCCTTAATTTCTTATGTTGGGTGATAAGCTCATTGATTTTTATCCCTTCTTTTTTAACGTAGCACTTAAGCCTTTAAATTTCATCATCGATAATACTACTGCTATATCCCATACATTTTAACACATTAATATTTTAATCATTCAGTTCTACATATTTTTTAATTTACACTTTATTTTCTTGACCTGTGAATTGTTTACAAGTTTGCTTTGAAATTTCTAAAAGCCTGTGGTCTATATGACTGTATTTTTGAATCTTAGAAGTTTTGGTCCATGGATATAAACAGAAATGGTACGTGCAACTTCCAGTTTCCACTACAGGGGAGTTACATGCCCTCCTTTTCTTTCATTTCATTTTTTTCTAGTTAGTATGCAAATATAAGGGCCAGAGGTGGCATAGGCATTGGATCATGAGGACAGGGCAACAACATACTGAGTAGAGGAGCAAAAAGACAGAAGGAACATAGGGTTCTAACACCATGGGGACATTACCTGCCATGGATAGCTTATGCTTAGATTAACACATGAGATAAATTAATTTTTATGTTACTTAACCCACTATTATTTTGGGGGTTTCACCAACTTTAATACAAAGGTATGAGAATCTAAATTATCATGGGATTAATGGAAATGAAAATAAAGACAGATTTAAAGGGTGATATGAAAAACTGAATTTATATCACCAAGGTGAATTGCCTTATAATCCTTTTCACTTCCCGAAAGGACCCTTACTATAGTTTCTATATTTGCTTTTGTCCCATGACCTCCCACTTACTAAGTTTCCTAGTTCCCTTCTCTAAACAAGGGCATGCACTTTTGAGTCTGCCTTCTTGCACCAAACTGCCCCTACTCCTACTTTTCCAAACACATTTCTAAGGTTGGATTCCCTCCCATGTGCACTTTCCGTCATCCTACTTGCAGTCTATTTCTACTCCAGATCATCCTGCACACTGTCACTACATTTTAGACCACATACACCATACCATGATCCCTAATTGAAAGCCATCAATGGCACTCTGTTGGCTTAATACCTGTGCTCCCACTTTCTACCTCCTAACCTTGTAATGCATGTGGTAGAAAATGTAAGGTGATCACAGCACTCCTTCAGAAACAGCAACCAGAAAAAAATCCTTCCCAACACAATGTTTCAGTAGCTAGTACTGACCAGTACGAACTGGCATTTGGGAAGGACCTATTTAGATCCTGCAATAAAAGATCCCTGATGTTAAAGATACAAAACCCTAACATGTAAAAAATCACATCTAAACTGCTTGGTTTGTATTTCAGAACTCCAGAATGTCTCCTATTACTCTCTCACACTGTTATCTATCGCTCTATACATTATCTCCTATGAACCTACAGGGGAAAATATGTGAAAAGGCTTTGAAATGGAACAAAAACTGACTAGGTATCTTCAGTGAAGAACTAGTTTTTGCCTAGCACATCCTTCTGGGTTTTCTGATTCTGTGGGATCTCTGACCTCTCATTGTCTTTGAGTTATTTATAACTTTATGAGTTGCAGATAACTGATTGCAATGTAAATGACTTTTGTTCACAGATAATAAATTTTGTCTGGTAGGATTCCATTGATTTTCCTTCCCCATTGTAGAAGAAACCAGTTTAGCCTTGATTTAAAATACGTTTCAGCACTCTAGTGCCTATATATGTGTGATTCTTTAAACGCTCCTTTAAGTCATTTGTAACTTCTTGTTCATTCTCTCATTAATTAATGAGTTAAATAAACACATTTGTCATGAGTTCATTTTATATGTGTATGGGAGTCATGATTTTACCTTAAAAAATCCTTTTAACAAACTCTTTTGTTCATTATTGCCTTTAGATTTTGATTACATCTCCAACATGAAAAGGCTTCTCTGGCTCTTTCGACCTGACTCTACTGATTCTTCATATTTCAGAAATAAATTTAAGCTCCTTATCATGTCCTCAAACTGCAAAATCCATGATTTTCACAGTGAACCTAAATCACAATGATGCCTCAATTTTCTTCACAATTATCTTTTCTTCAAAATAGCTTCTGCAAAATGCATCATCTTTTTCATTGATGTACTGTATTTTTAAAATCTTTTTATCTTTCATCATTAATTCATTTAAATGAATGTGTCTTCCTTCCTCAATTAGAGTACAAATTCCTTGAAGGCATTGATCACAATTTATTTTTCTATTCTCTTCCTTGGTGTCAACACAAGGCCTCATACTGAGCCCACTGCTGAGTCCCATCCATGGCCCAGGAACTGGGGCTCTCAATCAAGGTTTTTTTTTTTTTCCATGTAATCACTTAGCTTTATTTAGGGAATCAACCCGTTCTATTCTGGCTGAAGGTGGTTCCATCCCAGAAAAATTTACATTAATATTTACTGAAGATGGTTAGAGCTTCTGTGAAACACCAAATAGAATATAGTACTAACCAGGAAGTCTAGTAAATAAAGAATACATTGCTGTGTTTCTGGGGAATTTCTTGCAACTGCTGGAGTAATGCTGTTTATTCCTAAGTACAGTCTTATGTGAGGTTGAGATATATTCAGTTTGACACTCATTCCTTCATTCTACAAATGTTTATGATTGTCTACTATATATCAAACATTTTTGACAGACCCTGGTAATGCATTTGCAAATAAAATGCAGTTTCTACTCCAAGGAGCTTATCTGCTAGTAAAGAAAGAGAGGGAAAAGTTGAGGAAGACAGGAAAAAAATGGATATGTGATTGTGACCTAATTATATAGATAATTGGCGGCAAGCTAAGTCGAGTTTCTTATTATGATGAAAAGGCAATCTTCTTTTTGGGTATTATGACTACTGAACTGATAAAATCAATCTATTATAAATACTCCTAATGGAATGGTGAAATTTCAAACACTTGGAGATTGATATCCCCATGATATATATCCTACACGCAGTACCTTCTGTACTCTTAATAACAACTCCACCAAATATGGATCACCAACATTTTTCTAAGTTTTAAGTGCTGACTTGAGAGAGAATAATAAATGTTCTTGAGATGGCTTTCAGCATATTTGATTTTATAAAGTATTTTATCAGTTGCATAGTCTGCCAAGTACATGAAATTCTGTCCCTTAAAATGTCATATGAAATCGAAGGACTTCATAATATTTGATCATTAACATTATTACTGAGCATTTTAATTTTTATGGTTTTATTTATAATCATTTCAAATTAAAACTATCAAAAAACTACTGCTGTTTAAAACCTAGTCCATTTAATCAACTTAATTTTTCCCATGATGACTTTTTATTTTTACCTTTATTCTTACAAGAACCCTTAGGATAGGACATTTAAGATTCTATTCCTATAGAATAGAATCTTTATTTATCTAATCTCTTTGTTAGTGAAGAGATTAGATAAATAAAAAAATTAACAAATACAAATAGTCACTGCTGCTGATAAAATTTCCAGTTTTGCATAGTATATAGGTAGAATTCAAATGATTAAATAAAAAGTAACAAGCAATCACATAATGTTAACAATAACATTTGCTTGGTCCTAAATATTTTCACATGTATTTTCTCTCTTAGTTCTTAAAATAACCTGATAAAATAATTTAAATAACAACCTTTTTCACAGATGAAGAAATCAAGAAAGAAGTCATTTGCTAAAGATTGTATAAGTGGCATTTTGTAAGTCAAATCCAGATCTTCAAACTCAAAATTCTGTTTTTGTTCAGGTTTTTAAAAAGAGCATTTAATTCACAAGCCAAATTCTGTTGGCAAGACACTTTCTAAGGCTAAGTAAAATATATGTGGAAGAACACTAAACATTTTATTCACCAACAATGTCATCATACTGAAACTGAGATTAGTGTACTTTCTAAATGGCCCAGTTAAATCTCAGGAAGAAGCTATTCATCCATAGGTCTGGACACCGTCAGTTATCACTTGCTTGCATATTACTAAAATGTGGTCTGTAAGCATCTTTCCTCTCTTCATACTCACAAATAAACACTTCATTTTTTATTAACCTTATTATCTGAAGAATTTTTCCTGCTTATTAAAAATATAAGAAGAAAAAAATCACCACTACTAAGATATTTTATATATTTTCTTAGTCTCTTAAAATGTAAAATATGTACATTTAATATTTTTATCACACTTTATATATCTTACATCACTTTTTCATATGTTAGCATGGCAATATTTACTTTTTTGAAAACCTGACTTTTTATGGCTGCATAGCATTTCATCAAATAATTGAAAAACAGAAAGGAATAAAATTAAAATCCATAATTCTTATTTAACTTATCAGTGTTGTGGTTACTCTATTTTGTTCTTTCTTTATATGCCTATATGTCATCATTAAGGTACACACAATTTTATATCTTGAATTTTTTTTCCATTTAATATCATAAGCTTTTGCATAACCACTGTGGCATGTTGGATGAAAATTCCTTACTCTATGGAACCATAACTTTATTGACAAACAATAAACTGGTTTCCCCTTTTTTTGAGCCAGAGTCTTGCACTGTCACCCAGGCTGTAGCACAGTGGCGCGATCTCTGCTCACCGCAACCTCTGTCTCCCGGGTTTGAGTGATTCTCCTGCCTCAGCCTCCTGAGTAGCTGGGATTACAGGCACATGCCACCATTCCCAGCTAATTTTTGTATTTTTAGTAGAGACAGGGTTTCACCACATTGGCCAGTCTAATCTCGAACTCCTGACCTCAAGTGATCCACCTGCCTCAGCCTCCCAAAGTGCTCAGATTACAGACATGAGCCCTCATGCCTGGCCCTGGTTTTCCTTTTTATAATTTAAAAATATTTTTTTCTTTTTTTTTTTTTGAGACAGAGTTTTACTCTGTCAGAAGGCTGGAGTGCAGTGGTGCAATCTCGGCTCACTGCAACCTCCGCCTCTGGGGTTCAAACAATTCTCCTGCCTCAGCCTCCCAAGTAGCTGGGACTACAGGCATGCGCCACCATGTACGGCTAATTTGTTTGTATATTTAGTAGACACAGGGTTTCACCATGTTGACCATACTCGTCTCAAACTCCTGACCTCAGGTGATCTGCCTACCTGGGCCTCCCAAAGCGCTGGGATAACAGGCCTGAGCCACTACGCCTGGCCAAAAATAGTTTTTCAATAAATTTCAAATAATTTTTCAATAAATATTGTATGCATGTAGTCACATCTATGAACTTGAAAAATTATTTCTTCATAGTACATTCCTACAAGTAAGATTATTCAGAAAAAGCTGGCATGTTTTTATTATTCTTTTTGTGATACTGGTGAAAATAAGTTAAATGAATGTTAAAACCTTAGACTTGAAAGGATAATTAGCAACCTAACCGCAGTTTCTTATCAATTCTTGTAGTGATTGTAAAATACAATAAAAAACACTCAAAATACTGACTATATTTAAACTAATTATGTTTTTCATATATTAATATATCTTGACATCAGAAGTCCTGAGAGATGTGACCACTTAAATATGCTCACCTTTTTATTTATGTTTTCATTTTAAAGTCTATATCCACATACCTTTTAGATACAGTTTAACTCCTTTTTCCCTTTGACATCTTAGATGTAGTTTTAAAAATGATCTGTGAAACTGCTTCCTTTGGTGTGCTCTGAAATCCACATCAGGAGACAGCAGTAATTCTGATATAAGGAGAAAGAAAAAGCCCCAACTTACCGTTTCTAATGCAATTACACGGTCCTGCAAAGAAAGCATGACACATAATTATAAAACGAAGGCTGTTAAAAATTGTTTCAAGTTTACTTAATTTACAGGTATTCTATCTACCATCTATTATTAATAATTTATTTTAAAAATGTAAAAAATGAGAACTACTCAGAATGATCTCTATAACTGAAAAATGGTCATCAAAGAATCACTGTATCTTCATCTCATTTAGTCTTAGGACTGTTGAGTTTAACAGTAAATGCTACAATTCCAGTACAAGTTACTAAAAGGAATAGATCTTACCACTTTTGCAATGGTAAATTTATTGATAAGGATATAAAATGTTAGATGTGATTATATGAATCACAACTAGACAAGAGTAGTGATATAGACCAGGAATTAAGAACACATGCTAGCTCTTAATTACATATACAGTGAAAAATGTGGTCTCCACAGCAAGGTAAAATTCAGACGTTTCTTCATCAATTAAAATAAATTAGTAAATCATTGTTGAAAACAAGGCAGGAAAATAAATCAGAAAGATATGGCACATGCATCCAATCCTGAGCCCAGATAGGCCTTCATTGTTTACAGCATCTTAGAATGTTTACAGAAGGACTGGCTTTTAAGGGGGTCATTGATAACAAGGCATCAAAAGCTAAATGATTAAGAAAATGTTTGTATTCTCAACTCCAAAGCTGTATTCTCAAGTCTTTCCAGAGGTGACATCTATAAACAGGAATTCTTTACCAAATACAGACTGAATATGAGAGAAAGCAGAGTGTGAAGATTTAAGAAAATGGAAAACCATACTTTTTAAGGAGGACTGAGGCCATTTGTCTTTGTCTTCTCTCATATTAAGAACCAGAGGAGGCAGGGCGAGGTGGCTTACGCCTGTAATTCCAGCACTTTGGGAGGCCCAGGCGGGCAGATCACCTGAGGTCAGGAGTTCGAGACCAGCCTGGCCAACCTGGCAAAGCCCCTCTCTACTAAAAATTCAAAAATTAGCTATGTGTGGTGGCCTGTAATCCCAGCTACTCAGGAGGCTGAAACAGGAGAATCGCTTGAACCCAGATGGCAGAGCTTGCAGTGAGCTGAGATCGTGCCATTGCACTCCAGCCTGGGCAACAGAACAAGACTACATATCAAAAAAAAACAAAAAACAAAGAACTGGAGGAAATATGTGTAATCTGGATTTTAAAAAATAAAAATCAATCAATCATCTAAAGAAGTGTAATGGTTAATGCTGAGTGTCAACTTGATTGAATTGAAGGATGCAGGGTGTTGATCCTGGGTGTCTGTGGCGTGTTACCAAAGGAGATTAGCATTTGAGTCAGTGGGCCGAGGAAGGCAGACCCACTGTTAATCTGGTGGGCACAATCTAATCAGCTGCCAGTGAATATAATGCAGGCAGAGAAATGTGAAAGGTGAGACAGGCCTAGCCTCCCAGCCTACATCTTTCTACCATACTGGATGCTTGCTTCCCTCCAACACTGGACTCCAACTTCTTCAGTTTTGGGACTTAGACTGGCTCTCCTTTCTCCTCAGCTTGCAGACAGCCTATTATGGGAACTTGTGATCATGTAAGTTAATACTTAATAACTCCCCTTTATATATGTCTCCTATTAATTCTGTCCATCTCAGAGAAGCCTGACTAATATGAGAAGTAAATGGAGAAATATGGTGCAGAGAATGACTCAGCCCAGGTCTCTTGCGGTCCTGCAGGGACCCACATAGACCTATGACACTTAGAAGCAGAATGAACTCAGCCCCCACTGGCATTCTCTCAGTATCACATGAAACAGAGGGCTCACTTCTGAGGGCTTCTGCAAACTAACTTCCAACAATCAGACTGGGAAACAGTTGAACATTTCCACCCTGTAAACATTTAGCTATGTGGGCATGAGTTAAATGAATACATTATGCAAAATCAGCTCAAAGCAGACTGTTTCCAGCAATATAATCTGTTTAATTGCATTTTCTTGGCATACTTAAGAGGGCCTCACCCTTACCCTCATAATTTTCATAAAATAACTGCTATTTTGTTGGTTACTTGTATATTGTCACATTTGAGCGCTTCATAATAAATGCGTATGATGCCTCAAGGGGGCTTTGATCTATTGTTGCCAGCCATCTTATTCATACTGCATCTGGGACAAAAACCATTCAGCAATACTTTAATACCCTTTGCAGATTGAACATAACCTCATTAGATGCCTTATACAGACAGAAACAGCCTTTGGGCATATCATATTTATATGAACCATCTTGGAAGGCTGAAAATATTTACAGCCCCATTTGGGCCTTAAGTTTTCCCTATACCATGAGTTTGTGGGTTGGTATTAGTTAAGATTAACATATTTTAAAAGCACACCTCCAGCTGACTCGAAATAGGTGATTTCATATAATATCAGAACAGAATTAAAATGTCTCGATTCATATCAGTGTTGGCAAAGATGAACTGATAGCATTATAAGTTATGTGCTACTACCTTCATTTTACTTAAATATTTATAAGAAATATGTGCCTAGTTTGGAGGGTTAACAAGATGGTGGAGCTCCATAAGCTGAAGCTTGCTGAACTAAAGCAAGAATGTCTTGCTTTGGAGACTAAGGGAATAAAGCAAGACCTTATCCACAGACTCCAGGCATATCTTGAAGAGCATGCTGAAGAGGAGGCAAATGAAGAAGACGTACTGGGAGATGAAACAGAGGAAGAAGAAACAAAGCCCATAGAGCTCTCTGTCAAAGAGGAAGAACCCCCTGAAAAAACTGTTGATGTGGCAGCAGAGAAGAAAGTGGTGAAAATTACGTTTGAAATACCACAGGCAGAGAATGCAGAATGGGGTCAAACGATTCAATGTACCTGTGAGCTAGGAGAGTAACAAAGTTGCCTGGGCAGCTGGGTTTGGGATTTCTTCAGTTCCAACAAAAGGTCTGTCATCTGATAACAAACCTGTGGTTAACTTGGATAAGCTGAAGGAAAGAGCTCAAAGATTTGGTTTGAATGTCTCTTCAATCTCCAGAAAGTCTGAAGATGATGAGAAACTGAAAAAGAGGAAGGACAGATTTGGGATTGTCACAAGTTCAGCAGGAACAGGAACCAACAGAGGATACGGAAGCAAAGAAGAGGAAAAGAGCAGAGCACTTTGGGATCGCCTGATGAAAAGTTCCTGATACTTTCTGTTCTCCAGTGTTTTCCATTTCTCTCATTCTACTTGGTCACATATATACCTAAATTTAGAGTCATGTGCCTACGTCCTGCCTTGCAATGAGGGAGCATGTACCCCAGGTACATGCAGCAGCAGTTTGACTTATTGCTGTTTCACCTTTAAGGCTGTGTTTCTGTTTTTGATTATGTTGCTTGTTAATAATAATTTTAAAAAAAGAAAAAAAAAGAAATATGTGCCTAGTTTATGTGACTATGGACTCATGATCAAGACAACTCCATTTTGTTAAAATATGAAGGTCAATAAATAAATATATTTGAATCCACTGTAGTTATGCTTGTTTGCCTATAAACTACTCTATTCCAAAACGGTACCGAGATAGCTTTCAATAAAAAATTTGTATGTCAAAAAATATGAGGAAATTAGAGAAATAGAAAATTTAGTTCATTAACCTGACTTTCATTCAATTTGCCAATCAACCACAGCTAATAAGGTACCAGCCATTGTTGTCAATTAGTGATTTTGTCTAATTTATAGTTTTCAGTCTCAATTGTAGGCTGTAAATAGAGAGAAATTATTGATAGTCTTTATGAACTTCTTATTTGATTTTAAAATTTAAAAAATGCATTTTGAAAACAAGTGGTTATAGTTGACAATGTTTTTGGTAGACAAAGTTAGTTATATATCTTTATATGAAAAATTATGCTACTATGTATCCTTATTTTCAAAGAAAATAAGGCAACAAAGAATAGCTTTTTTTTCTTTACTTTCTCTTTTTTTTCTTTTTTTTGAGACAGGGTCTCCCTCTGTCATTCAGTGGAGTGTCATAATCAGAGCTCACTGGAGCCTCTACCTTCCAGGCTCAAGTGATCCTCCCACCTCAGCCTCCCAAGTAGCTGGGAGTATAGGTGTGCACCACCACACTCAGCTAATTTTTTTTACTTTTTGTAGAGATGGGGGTCTCATATGTTACCCAGGGTGGTCTTGAACTCCTGGGCTCAAGCAATCCTCCTGCCTCGGCCTCCCCAAATGCTGGGATTACAGGCATGAACCACCGCACCCTGCCCAATATTGTAGATTTGATATGCTTCAAGATTAAAAAAAAAAGCCAGTATATATCCTAGAATGAACATATAATTACAACAAAATAAATTATATTTTTATAACCTCTCCCATTCTTCCCAGAGCTGCCTTTATAATCTTTTTCCCTTTTTCTTTAATCCACAATTTTCATTTCAACTGATTAAAGTTCAACCTGCAGGTTCATAACTCCACACATCCCTTCAACCCACCAATCCCTGAACTCCACTCCTAACACACTCTCAAGGCTTAATCCCAGAAAGAAAAGCATTGTGAGAAGAATAAAAGGGCATCAGGAGGTAGGAGAAGTAGAGAAGGAAGATCACCTCCAGGAAGTAATGAAGATACTTCCATGCTATTTCAGGTGGTTTAAATAAATCAGTGGCTCTTATTTTGTAGTAATAGACTTTGAGAGTCTGATAAAACTTGATATTCTCCCTAAGAAAATGTATATTATACACAACACACATATATAATTTATATATATACATATACACTTTTCGGGGAAATGCAGACTCTCTGAAGCCTACCCATGGGCCTCCAAGTCTTTTTACTCCAAACAAAAACACCTAAAATAAGACATAAGAATATTATAAAAATAAATTATTGTATTACACAAAATATGTTTTTTCTCTTTTATGAAACATGTCTAGATAAATAACCTCAGTAACAAAGAAATAAACAATTAGGACTATAACTAAGGGCTCTTATAGGGCAGAAGTAAAAATGCAAAACTCTAAGTGGGAGTGCAGGGTTAAACAAAACACAAAGGAAAACTTTTCTTCAAATATTTGGAAGAAAAGAGTTTCCAAGGCTGGGTGTGGTGGCTCACGCCTGTAATCCCAGCAGTTTGGAAGGCGGAGGTAGGCAGATCACCTGAGGTGGGGAGTTAGAGACCAGCCTGACCAAATGGAGAAACCTGTCTCTACTAAAAAAAAGCCCACAAAATTAGCCAGGATTGGTGACGCATGCCTGTAATCCCAGCTATTCAGGAGGCTAAGGCAGGAGAATTGCTTGAACCCACGAGGCAGAGGTTGCGGTGGGCCCAGATCACGCCATTGCACTCCAGTCTGGGCAACAAGAGCAAAACTTCGTCTCAAAAAAAACAAAAAAGAGTCTTCTGGGAAATATCCTGTTTTACTGCTACTGTTTGTATGTGACTGGATAGTTCCTCTTCTATTGTTCTTTAGTTGTAAGAAAGGGAAAGTTTAAGAAACACCTAAATTGACAACAAATAATTGTTTTTAAAAATGTTTACTCTTAATGACTGTACATGCAGTCACTGCATAGACATTGAATTACAATGGAGGGGTGCTAATAGCTGTTCTTACCAATAAGTGAATATTACACTTCCTAAGTAAAAATAATGCAGCTAGACATCATGGTTTTTTTTTGTTTGTTTGTTTGTTTGTTTTTGAGACAGAGTCTTGCTCTATCTCAAGCAATTCTCCTGCCTCAGCCTCCCGAGTAGCTGGGACTACAGGTGCATGCCACCACACCCAGCTAATTTTTGTATTTTTTAGTAGAGACAGGGTTTCACTATGTTGGCCAGGATGGTCTCAATCTCTTGACCTTGTGATCTGCCCGCCTGGGCCTCCCAAAGTGCTGGGATTACAGGTGTGAGCCACTGCACCCAGCCGACATCATGTTTTAATTTATTCTGGGTTTCACAGATCAGGTAGGGAGAAGCCATATGCTATAGGCTTCCTCCAATATACAAATTATTTTGGAGGAAGCCTAAAATTATTTTGGGGGAAGCCTATAGCATGTGTACTATAAAAAGGTGTATTTTAACTTTTGACATTAATGAAAACATCTTTGCAAAATTATAACTGAGGAAATTATGACAGTAACAGAACTCAAACCTAACGTATTCTATATTGCTTCTAACCATTAAGCTGTCCCTGTTCAATCCTGGGTGTAGACCGAACTAACTTTGGGAAGGAATTCAGTTCACTGTTTGACTCTGAAACAAAATTGATAACTGCCCTTTCCTGAAAAGACCCGCTTCTTGCCTGGGGTGCAGTCTGCCTTTGCAGGACTAACAAATTAGCTACAAAATTAGAAATTTAGACCAGGCGCGGCGGCTCACGCCTGTAATCCCAGCACTTTGGGAGGCTGAGGCAAGTGGATCACCTGACGTCAGGATTTTGAGACCAGCCTGGCTAACATGGTGAAATCCCTTCTCTACTATAAATACGCAAATTAGCTGGGCACGGTGGTGAGTGTCTATGATCCCAGCTACTAGGGAGGCTGAGGCAGGAGAATAGCTTGAATCCAGGAGAAGGAAGTTGCAGTGAGCCGAGATGGCACCATTGCACTCCAGCCTGGGTGACAAGAGCAAAACTCTGTCTCAAAAATAAAAAAGAAAAGAAAAGAAAAATAAATTACAATTTACAGGTCATGCAGCCTCTGGCTTCCAGAGTCTGAGCCTCCCCAAATTGCTCCCAGGGATAACATCACTATGGCAAAACCTAAGATCAGTGCTTGAGATATTTTGCAGATCCTGCACTGGATGAATCAGCTGACACCACCCAGACCAGTAATCTGGCCCAACCAGTTCTGTCACTGCACCCTAAACAGAAGACATTAAGAAAACCTAACTTTGACCCCCTATGATCCCATCTCCAACCTGACCAATCAGCACTCCCCATTTCTCAAGCCCCTGCCCGCCAAATTATCTTTAAAAACTCTCACCCCCAAATATTTGGGGAGAGTGATTTGACTAATAATAAAACTCCGGTCTCCTGCATACCTGGCTCTGCATGAATTACTCTTTCGCCATTGCAATTCCCATGTCTTGATAAATGGACTCCATCTAAACAGCTGGTAAGGTGAATCCATTGGGTGGATACAGTTTGTAACTAGCCTTAAGCTGTATACATTCATTTGCTACCATGTCACAATGAAGTGTACTTTAGAATTTAAGAATGAACCAAGGAAAATTCATTAGCAGCACTGGAGATGAATAAATATTTGTAGGCTGTTAGGAAATGAGCATTAAATGGATCATTTGTTATCAGAATATCTAATCATTAAAAATTTATTTGATTCAGCTGAGCTAATCAGCCACATCGATTCATCCATCATATCTCAGAGATGAATTAGAAGCTTATAGGTCTAAATAACAAGAATTCTTCTGCCTCTTGTAAGTACAGTTGAAAGGTGTAGTGACTTTATTTTATCACAATAATGCAGCATTTTCCAAGAATGCTCTGAATATATCATTAGCATATGAAAAAGCATAACACTGGCATAAAAACGTAAGAAGAGTCTTCTATCTTTTCCAAGTCTTAGAAGCTTGAAGAGTATTGAATAATTCTGGCAACTTCTCTGGGATTTAAAGACCATGATGGACATATAATTTTCAAAAAGAAAAACCCACAATGAGGACTCCCTACCATCACTATTCTAAAATACAAAGCCTCACTTCTGGAAGAAAAATCCACTCAGCTTCACCCAAAGAGACCACGGCATGCTATTTCTCCTCTCAATGTCAACTCTGTTTAATCCACACTCACACTTTACCTGCTACTTCCTAAATGAAGCCAGTAGAATGAAATACAAATATCTATATATTTTCTTCTCAGCATTTCCCCAGGACAACTCATCACATATTAAAAGTTTTTCAATCATTTTAAAATAATTAAAAGAGCTAGAAATCCTTTTATTTGAAATGATTTGAATACATTTGAAATAGTATTCTTTGCCAAACTTTAAGACAATGGAAAGGAAAAAGGCTTTGATTAATCTTCACACACAAAAAATCAGCATTTCATATAGTGATTTAAAATAAAACAAAATAGAGATAAAAATCACAATCTCAATGTAGCAACATCAAAAAAAGCTTTAAAATGTAGCATAAGTTGGCTCTGAATAGACAAACTGCATCTGTGATTTATATATAAAATTGTATGCTATAAATTAAAAGTCAGTGAAAGAAGTTAGTCTATACATGAAATACTCCAGGGCGGCACTGGAACAGCTTGCTCTGGTTTCCCAATCATTCTGTGTTCACTTTAGCCATCATTAGATACCTGTACTCAATTTCTGATAATTCATTTCAATAGCTGCTTATGTGCTTTTTCAAACAACCTACTTCAGCATCTAAACACAACACACACATATTGAAGAAAAACAAAACAGTAAGGCTTAAAGATTTTGTCCAAAAGTTGTCAAGAAAAACAAAAACAAAAACAAAAACATTTTGATTTAGGCAGAAAATCTAATTTAAAGTGATATATCATGTTCCAGCCTACCGGGAGGCCCAGTAATGGTCCTTGTTGCCCGATTTTTATCCTGGGTTTGGCAAATCTCTGATCGAACCAGAAGCAGAAACAATCATAGGATTTAAAAACAGACTCTAAGTGGGTGATCCACATTTCCAATATGTTTTCTCATTTACTACCACTGCCTTAACAGAGACCTGAGGGCAGCCAGTTGTTCTTCTGCAGTTTTCTTCTGCTGTGTTCTCTGGTTGGTGTTTTAGCTTGTGGTTTTGTAATGAATAGATTACTAACCATTATACTTCAGTTTTGACATTGTTCAGGAAAGGCTGCAGTTGTATTTATATTGAAGTGGGGTATGTATATGGGTTTGCAGGGGTGGAGAAAGCAAGTGGAGTAAAGAAAGAAGATGAAGAGAAAGATATAGAAATGAGGGTCAATTGGTTTGTTTGGACAGTTTTCACACTGGAAAATAAAGGCTGAGAGGCAAGGTAAGGTTTTATTTAAAATCCCTATAAGTGATAAAATCATCAGGAGAGAGATCCAAGATGGCCGATTAACAACAGCTCAGGATTGTAGCTCCCAGTGAAAGCGCAGAGAGCGAGTGGACGCCGCACTTTCAGACGAATTTTTGTTGCCCACAGACCAGGAGATTCCCAGCAGAGGAGCCACACGGG